>CAUYRH010009704.1:0-18112 GCA_963574655.1 Perodicticus potto | reverse complement strand
ATGTTTTGATATATGTAAAGGCATACATCATTTTATTGAATTTTGATTTACTGTACTTTGAACACGTGTGTATATATATATGCATATATAAATCTATGTGTGTATATATCTATATCTATCTATCTATATACATATATATATATTTTTTTTTTAGAAATGGGAGGTTTGTGGCAGCTCTGTGTTGAGCAATTTTATCAGTGGCACTTTTCTTTTCTTTCTTTTTTTTTTTTATTAAATCATAGCTGTGTACATTAATGCAATCATGGGGTACAATGTGCTGGTTTTCTATACAATTTGAGATATTTTCATCAAACTGATTAACATTGCCTTCATGGTATTTTCTTAGTTATTGTGTTAAGACATTTATATTCTATATTTAGTAAGTTTCACCTGTACCCTTCCAAGATGCATGGATATGTCACTCTTTTTATCTACCCTTCCTGCACAGGGCCACTGGATTGCATAATTCCATTTACTTCAGAGTCTGTGTGAATTGTTCTCCCTTCTCTTGCATGGTGCACACCCTGGCAAGCAGGGAAGTGATGCCCTTTCATTCCTATTCCATAATGGTCTATTGTTTAGAGTAGAGGTCAGCAAACTTTCTATGAAAAATAAGATAGTCATTATTTTAGGTTTTGTGGACCATGCAGTCTTTGTTACTACTCAATTTTGCTGTTGTAGCACAACAGTGGCCATTAAAGATACATAAACAAATGGGCAGAATGGTGTTCCAATAAAATTTTGTGTCCAAAACCAGCAATGAGACATGGTTTACTGGTTGCTTTTCTGCAACAAGATTTCAAAACCTTGGAACTATTGGTATTTAGACTGGATATTTCTGGTTGTGGACAGCTGTCCTGTGAGTTGTAGGGTAGTTAGCAGCATTTTTGTCCTCTACCCACTAAATACATGTGTCATTATGAAAGTTTTGAGATACACAAAAATCAAGAAACCTAAACAAATGAAACCCTCTCAGCAACACCGATGAGCCAAGCAACTTGAAACTTGCATGGGTGAATCAGAGAGGATGCTATTGACTGTGTTTCTTGGAAGTGAAATAATGGAGCAGAACATAGTCTGTCTCAAAACTTTCATAGTGACATGGGTACCAGTAGTGCCAACCCCTCTAACCCCTAATCCTAGGCATTAGTCAAAAATGTCTCTAGGAATTGGCAAAGTTGTTCCCAGTTGAGAGCCAATGTTCTACAATAATAATTTGTCTATGAATTATTATTCTGTGTCCATTTCAGTTGGTGGTAAGATTCTAAAGTAAATATTACTTTTTATGACATTCTTAGAGATAAAACTCAAATTTAAAAATTCTGTCTTCCTCTTTCCCTCCCTGCCTCCCTTCCTTTTTTTCTTCCTTTTTTCTACCTTCCAACTGCTTAGAGAGAAAGAATCTTTGAAGTCTCCATCATGATAATCAATCACCTTGCTGATGGTAGTAGCAGTCATATGGATACTACCTCTTAGCCACATCTGTAGGTTTAGACTACCATTGACAGTCAGTGTTCCCTGGATTTTGTTGATAAATAGAATCATTTCTGAAGTCATCAGTTGGAAATTGGTTCTTTGCTGTGCCTTGGTGGTGCAGGACCATGGAGTATGTGCTGAAATATTTTAATATTACTGTGCTTCTGCAATCATTCATCAATGCCACTTTCCCCACCTCTCTTACTTGCTCATTGATAGAATGTCAGCTGCCCCGTGTGTGATGAGGAGGGACAAGAGGCATGCCACCACCTGACTTCACACAGCATAAGAGGGAGGACCAGTCCTCCCTCCACAGAGGTTGGAGGGGTGGTGTGGAGTGGAATGTGAACAAATAAATAAACCAAACTGGGAAAGAAGCATGAAACAAATTGGTGAGGTCCTTGAAACCATTCATTGAAACCCTGTGAGCCAAGGCAGGAAGATGAGGAGTTGGTGCATAAGCATGAGTTGTAGGGAGATAGAAGAACATCAGAATCAGGGCTTGATTCTGGGGTTTGACACGAGCAAGGGCAGTGGTGAACCCAGCAGCATTTTCTGCTGGAGATATGATCCAGAAGCTAAACATTTTATTTCTGGTAACAGAACTGATGCAAGACTTTCCCCTGTGGCCTTCTCATTTGAAAATCTTAGCTAATACTTTGGAGTGGACTCTTAGAAACAATGATTAAAAGGATCTTTTATCTGTTAAGAATCCTGAGAGTAGGAATTTGGTGCTGTGCTATGAATGAAAACTGTCAAGGTTAACGTAAGAAAAGAAAAGCTCACAGTAGAAACAGACTAGATACTGACCATGTTTTTCTTCCATGTCCCCAGGGATTAGATTTGTCAGGCTCTCTCTTTCCTCCTCCCTTCCTTTCTTCTCTTCTTTCCTTTCTTTTTAATTTTTTATTTCTTTTAGGTATGTTCTTGGATATGATCTGTGTGTCCTCCGTCAAGTTCTTGGGGATGGTAGTAGGCTATAGAAACAGAGTTCACAGTCTAGTTTACTCAGGATTCTTTCCTGTTAGAGTTCAAATCACAACCTTTAAAGAGGTGGTGTGCCCAAGTCTGAGTCAAGTAAGTGTCCAATCTAAGGAGCAAGAGCCAGAAAGTATGTGGATTAAATGGGTACTCGAATCCTAGATGGCAAAGGATTATCTGGGTAGCTCTGAGGACACGGGAGCAGGCCCATCCTAGATACGTGTAAATGGTATTTATAAGAAATACAGCAAGAAGTGAGAACTGGCCGAGGGCCTAGAGCTTCAGAAACCAAGCTGCAGAACATTGAATAACTCTGTCACAGTTATTCAATTTTGTTGTCCTACTGAGAAAACAGCCGTTGACAATACCTAAATGAATGGATGGGTGTGGCTCGGTTCCAATAATACTTTATTTATAAAAAAAGCAATGAGTCATGATAACCCTGTTCTAAGGCTAAGCAGGTCGCATATGGAATGACTTAGGTTGCAGCTCATGGGCCGCATGGCTCTCCTCACTCCAGGCATACCAGTTGAAGTACAACCTTACTTGCTGGTGGGCACACTCTTCCCAGTGGCCTGGCAAGTTGGGTTTCCATTGGTGGCACCCAGGGCCATGGCTGAGGATGCAATGGGTGGGGTAGAGGCAAGTAGGAACCTGCAGATGAAACTGGAAAGGATCAGAGTGGTGGCTGTTGGTCTGGTCCTGGTGTGGATAAAACCTGAAAATACCATTCTGTGAAACTCATGGGAATTACTTTTCTTTAAATATGAAATTTGGAGGAAAAATGTGAAAGATGGACAGAAGATTGAATTTTCTTTTCTTTGTTGGATCAGGAATATAAGCATTTATTTTCCACATTTATTTGATTTAAATTTGAAGAAAATATACTGTACATTTTAGAAGTATACTGCCAGTCCAGGACAGGACTGCCAAGTTCTTCCTTAACTAATAAAGTATACTTCTAAAACGTACAGTATATTTTCTTCTCTGTTTTATTAGAGGAATTTAATCTAGGATAGGGAAAGATAAAGACATTAGACTTGTTGATTCCTGGTATCTTTTCTTGTGAGGCCTTATAACCCTTGGAAAACACTCAAGTATTTGGAGGAAAGTCACCATCACTATTAAATTATTACAAAATGATGGTCTATCTAGAAAAAATAAAGTATCTGAGTTTTTTCAACCCAGTGAAGAGAAGACTGGTGATGACTTGGTCAACTTTGGAATGTATAAAGGGATCCGACTCTTCTCCACATCCTGTAAGGGTTGGTATGGTTTCTCTCCTAAAGACTTCTCAAATCTCATCTCTCCAATCTCTCTCTTATTCTGTGTGCTTTGGTCACCTACGTTATGTGAGCAAATTTAAGCTTTTCCTTCTGCTAGCAATCCCTTTCTAGGTCTTTGCATAGTTGCCTCTTTTTGTCAGGGGGTCTTTCTTATATCCCCCAATCTAAATAGCATCCCTTTCCATGGACTTGGGTACCATCACTCTCTTTCATCATTTCTACGACATTTATTACTATTGGAAATCACCCCATTCATTTGTTTACTTTCTTATTTACTTCTTTCTTTCTCCTGGGAAGGCAAATTTCATGGCAACAGTGACTTCTGTCTGTTTCATTTTTACTGAACCTTCAGTGCCTGGAAGAGTACTTATAGTAGGTGCTCATTAAATGTTTGTGACAAGCCTGAAGGGCCTAAAAAGTGGGAATAGTAATTACCATGATGCTGATGATAGTAGGTGATGAGAATTTCTTTTATACTGTTCATCTCATTTTATAGTTCATCTCATTTTATACAAATTATTTATTTCTGAGGCGGCTGATAAATACAGACATCAGTGCTGAGAAAAGTTGTACATGTTCTTTCTTTTTCCTTTAAAAATCCAATTTGGCATATCGAATTCTTTATTTCAAAGCAAGGAAACTGTGTTGTAAGATTCTGAAGAAGCACATTTGTATCCTGTCTCAATGCTTCTCAGGTGGGACTTCCTGATTGTAATCTGTTCTATGAATATTCCACTGTAGGATGATGACTTAGAAACAGATGTGAACAAGCTGAGTTCCAAACCTGGTCTTGACCGACCTGAAGAGGAACTGAAGCAATATGAGAAAATGTGTCATGAGCTCTCCTGCAGCTTTGAGGTATGTCACATGCTTTGCTCTTCGGAGGTGCTTGATGGGTTCTTTGGGAGGCCAAATAGAGATGTCCAGATGGAAAGCCTTGCTCATCATTAGTGATCTTCTTCTGGGATCTTTCTGAGAGAAAAGCAAAAATGTCAACCAGGTGGCTGATGCATGCAATGGTTCTGCAATCTGATTCTATACCTAGAATAGAAATACAGTCATGTATTGCATAAAGATGGCTTGGCCAAAAAGGGGCCACATATATGATAGTGCTTCGCTTTGATTATAATACCATACTTTTACTGTACCTTTTCTACAGTTGGGTATATATGGGTATACAAGTACCCAAGAGCGTGTTGCATTTGCCTGCAGTATTCAGTAGAGTAACATGCTGTGCAGGTTTGTAGCCTGGGAGCAATGGGCTATGTTATACCATATAGCATAGGTGTGTAGGAGGCTTCACTATCTAGGTCTATGTAAGTGCACTCTATGATGTTTGCCCAACAACAAAATTGCCTAGCGACACATTTTTCAGAATGTTTCTCCTTTGCTAAGTGATGCATGACTGTAGGAGATACACATCACTATTATCTGGTGGGCAAGGTGCCCTACCCTTATGCCCAGAGAAAGCAAATTAACATTCATAATAATTTAATTTTTCTCATGCCAAAGGGGGGAAATTGTCTGAGATGGAGTTTTGAAGGTGGCTATTCAGAATCCAAGCAGTTTCTGTTGTTGTTATTAGTAGAAACAGTTTGGAAACCTTAGACTCAGTGATGTTAATCCAGAGGCGAGCTGCTGCTGCTGCTATTGCTGCCATCAATATTTCAGACCGGATTTTTGATCTCCATTGTTTTCTTATGGCTCTTAATAAATCAAGAATTTGGCTACATCTAAGGGTAGGAGCTAAGTCACATGTACAAAAGGGAGCTAACACATTCTACTTCAGTCCAGAAAGCAGAAGGGGATCAATCCTAACAGTTTCAGGGAAGGAAGTATCTGTTCAGTGTAAGTAAGACTTTTTCAGAGGAATCAGAATTATCTTCAAATGAACGATGTAACTTTGGGGTACAGTGAGGCCCCCATAAATGAAGTTATTCAGCCTGATTATAATTTAGTGGAGGTGTTACAGAAGACAATCACGTACTGTGCAGGGTTGTCTAGACCCCCTCAAAGCCCCTTCCTAACGTGTATTGCTGTGATTCTGTTATTTATTTGACTCTTGAAGTTCAGTCTTTCCAGGTTGATCTTGGAAAAAGCTTCCTAATTTATGCTTAGATTTATGCTTAGATCTGAGCCCAGAGGGGAAGAACGGGGATCCAATTGTATTCTTTACCTGGAAGGAAACACTGATGTACTGTTTTTCCACCTTAAACCTGAAGGAACCAGAGTCCAAATCTGGAGGTAATTGGAACTTTGAAGAGATTGAGTGTGCCAATCACCAACACATTCCGATGGCTGCTGCATCAAGGCAGCGTTGCTTCAATAAAGACCAAGAAAGAGAAGACCCAGTCCAGGTTTCCCTTCTGCATATGGTGAAGATGGGGAGGTCCACTGTGCACCTGGCCTCCAAAAAAGGGCCCATAACAAACCCATACTCAAATGTACAATCCAATGGTCTTGGGAGAGATTCTTCTGGAAATAAAATCCCCAAGAATCAGGCTTCCCTGAAAGAACCGGCCTGGGACATAGATGCCATTTTCCGCTCAAGGATGAGTGCTGCCTTCTCTAATTCAGCTAGACCCAGAGAAACAGTGGAAGTAATGGATAAGCTCCTGCAGACATGTCCCAAGCATATACCCTTCCATGACCCTTATCTTTATATGGACAAAGCCAAAGGAACCAGCTCTGTGGTGGACTTCAAGATGATGGCATTCCCTGACCTCTGGGGACACTGTCCACCTCCCTCTGCCCAGTCCATGTTGGAACGCAAATGTGGAGTCCAAAGGTGATGTTGCTTCTTACTTGAAAGCTATGTATTTTATCTGTTCTTCAATATTTTTATAGGTGCAATAGTTTGTACAAAATCATTGATAGTAAAGCGAGCATTATTCAGGAACATGTAAAGCCTGTTGGAAACTTTTGCCAAACAGCAAACTTGCCCTCTACAAGGTCATTTCGAAATCAAGGGAGAGGTAGTGGTAGTCATGCATGACAAAGAATTCCTTATCTGATTCTAATGCAACTCCTTACCTATATCTATCGTGAGCCACGACAACAGGGAAGATTATCTAGTTTTTGTAAATGCTAGAATCTTCCCTCCAAGGAAGATTTTCAGAAAAATCCAGAACTGACTGAGATTTCTTTCCTTGTTTACTGCAAGTCGGTGTAGGATCTCTTGCTAAGAAAGAAATGTGCTTTCATTTCACATCCCCAAACTTACAGACCCTGACTTGGTTTGGAGAATAGCTTTGCTCCATCACTGACGAGGAGATAGAAAAGACACATTCTCTGGACAAAACATTGAGTGATAAATTATACCAAGAATGCAGGAAAGAGAGCTTTGTCTTTGGCTCCATACAGCGAAATTAAAACAAAAACTGCTAAAGCTGAGGAAAAAATTATTTTCCTTGGAAACAAAGTCATGGATATATCAAGTCAATGGAGCAGTGTGCAGACTATAAGTTCCAAAAACTTAGTTTCCATATAATCAATCAATTGTTCTCTTGATGGTAGATCCCCAGAACTGCTTCCGTTTGAGCTCCTGACTGTTATCTCCGACTCTTTCCTTACACATTTTCTGCCATGCTCAAGTTTTTGAGAAACACATGACAGGGGTTGGTCTAGGACCATTTTGCCCTGCCTAGAACCTCTTCTGAGTTCCAGCTTCACGTCCACCTCCCCCTCCACCTTCTTCCACCCCACCCAGTGAACTGGATTGGAAATTCAAGAAGATAATCTGAAAGACCTCCTAAATTTTCTTCTTTCTTCTTACTTAAATCTCCCAGATATTGGTGTTTCATAGACAAAAGATAGACTTTGGCTTTCTGGAACAGACAAAACCTTAAGAATATGCATGGCACAAGATTGCAAAGGTTTATTGGAGTCTTTCAAATCTTGAGGATGCTAACAGTTAATAGGCTTAAAGTCACCCAGAACTGTCTCAGTGCAAAGGACCCTCTTACTCACATAACTGAAAAGGTTCAAAAGTTTTTTAGTCCAAATGAGCTTGATGAAACTTGTCTTCAAGCTGATAATCCTATAGCTGAAGTCTTGCATCACTGCTTCCTACACTCCTACTTCCCAGTGAAGTTTTATTTCTTGATAAAGAAGAAAGGGAAGGAGGACAGTGCTATTTTCCCCCTTTGAGCTCAAGGTTGGGGTGTTATTAAACTTCTCTCTGTTTTTATACTTCTGGGATGATCCCCAAGGCCTTTCCTATGTGATCACAGGTTGAGTGGGGTAGGGAGTGAAGGCTGACCCTTGAAACGTTCGCAATTTTTCTTTTCAGGATCAAGATATTAGAGGATGTCCGGAGGCTTATCCAGCCAAGTGATGTCATAAATAAAGTTGTCTTCAGTTTAGATGAGCCTTGGTAGGTGGTCTTGTGCATTCTTGGAATGGGGTGCATAAAGAATTCTGTTAATGCCAAGAGAATAGGAATGTTTCAAGTTAGCAATCCATTCCTACACCCAAAAACGGCATGATGAAAAGTCAGGTGAAAAATCTGTAAGAGAAAGCTTATCTTTAAGAAACAAAAAAATGCTCATTGTCCCTAATTGTTAAAGAAATGCAAATCAAAACCACCCTGAGATATCATCTAATCCCAGGAAGAACGGCCCAAATCACAAAATCTCAAAACTGCAGATGCTGATGTGGATGTGGAGAGAAGGGAACACTTTTACACTGTTGGTGGGACTGCAAATTAATACAACCTTTTTGGAAGGAAGTATGGAGAACCCTCAGAACTCATATTAGACCTCCCATTTGATCCTGCAATCCCATTACTGGGCGTCTACCTAGAAGGAAAAACATCATTCTACCATAAGGACATTTGCACTAGATTGTTTATCATAGCTCAATTTATAATTGCCAAAATGTGGAAACAGCCTAGCCTAAATGTCCACCAACCCAGGAATAGATTAACAAGCTGTGGTATATGTATACCATGGAATACTATTCAGCCATTTAAAAAGATGGAGACTTTACATCTTTTGTATTAAACTGGATGGAAGGGGAACACATTATTCTTAGTAAAGCATCACAAGAATGGAAAAGCAAGAATTCTATGTACTCAATTCTGATATGAGGACATTTAATGACCTAGTACGTGGTAGGGGTGGGGGAAAGGGAGAGCAGAGGGGAGATGGAGGGAGGGGATGGGGGGTCACGGTGTGTGACACTCCTTTTGGGGGTGGGACACAATTATAAGAGGTACTTTACCTAACGAGTACAATCAATTTAATAAAAGTAAAAATAAATTTAAGAAAAAAATGTCAAACAGTGTTCAAGAACAGCAATAATGCATATGTTCATGAGTTCTCTATTTCATTACAGGCCTTTGCAAGATTCAGCTTCTAATGGCTTGAGGTTCTTCTCCAAATTTGAGTCAGGAAATCTTCGCAAAGCCATTCAAGTGCGAGAGTAAGTAAGGAAAGCCACAGGGCTATATCTCCTGGCAGCTCATGAGAGCAGGTTGTCACCATCTCTTTCCCATTCTCTGTTCAATTGCTTCCCATTGGCTGGAAATCAACCACAGTAGGAGTATTTGTACCATTAAACTTGGCAAACACTACAGAGGAAGGTTCTTTTCCTCTCAGTGAGTCAGGTATTAAACACTTACCAGCACTCTACTAGGAGACTCACTAGCTATCACAGCAGAATGAACTGTTCATTACAGGCGAACTGCTATGAATATGCCTTATGTTCCAAAAAGTAAATCTGTATTTGGATGCAAGAGTACTTTGACCAGGTTGTCTTATACTTCAATTGATGTCAAATCTAGTTCTGTTGATGTGGAAAGGTACATGGGGCTATTTTTTCTGCACCTCTGCATGTATGTTGCTCCCACATCTGTGTACTTAGGCAGCAAAAATCATGGGCTCCCTACGGACAGGTGGGAATGGTCATTCAAGGGAATGGTCTGCCTTGCAGAACCTACAAATGAGAAGTTAATAGAAAAGGATTTCAGAAGCAGGGAAAACCTAGAGCTGCACAAACTGAAAGAAAGGAACAATAAAACCACAAATGACTTGTAACTCCTTTTTCAGTGGCAGAAGAGACTGGTGTTCTAATTACATTATAATTCTTTCTATTATAGCAGTGTAGACTGTATTTCCCATATTGTGAAATACCAGTCCAGGATAGCTAATGGTATAACAGCCACAGAGGTTGGAATCAGACCGACAGGGTAACTTCACCTCTATCCAACCAGGAGACTGAGAAAGTTTCCTAATGAACCCCAGGCCTTTATTTCCTCACTCACAAAATAAGCAGGATTCAATGAGAGTTAAACACTACTCATAAAGCTCTCAGAAAAGCATCGGTACCTGACAAGCACTAAATCATCATAAGTTCTTACTTGTGTATATTCACCATGAGTAGAGCTCAGAACTTAGTATAGTGCAGACCTGTTTTATATCTACCCGAGAAGACATTTTCAAAGTTTTTCTTTTAGGGGGGAGGTATAGGGCCATCCTTTTTTATTTGGTACATTAAATATTTTAAGGAAGCCCAACATATAAAATACAGACAAGGTGAGCTACTTGGTCTGAAGAAGAGAAAGACAATTATGCCAAGATTTCTTCTAAGCTTTTCTTTCTTTCTGTTGTCAGCTCAGCTTCTACTTCTTTCTCCAGATCTGCTTTTATTATTCCTTCTCTCCACATCATGTTTGAAGGAGCCAAGAGAGAAGACCAGACTGAGAGTCTCCTAGTGAGACAGTAATCAGCCCAGAATGTGCCTAAGAGGCTGACCTGACTTGTCTTTTTCTCTTATACATCTGTCTTTGTTCAGAGTGTAGAATCCTAAACTAATCAGTTGTACTCAGGTTTACAGAATTAAGTGACAGTAAACAAATCTACTTGTAAGTAAGAAATGGTTCTGATCACCTTTTTGGAGAGAGTGCTGTGGGGCTAGCAGACAACTGAAGGTCATAAACTTTTCAGAATGTTCTTATGAGTGCCACTTGGTGAGTTATGCATTGTACATTGTATAGTATGCTCGGTGGTTAGAGTGCAGGACTTATAGTGACAGTATGATGGGTGTATTCTATCAGATAATTACTCTCATCTGTCTTATAGCAAGCTCTATCCTTTCTTAAATTTCAGTACACATTACCATTTATGAGGGGCTCTAAGTGGGAGGGCATAAATGTGCATTTTACAACATGTATGTTAAGTTATATCTCAATGAAAATGAAACAACCCTGCACTGCAAATCTAATTCACATTTGTTGGTTTGCTGAGAGATTTCCATTGACTTTTCTATTTAATGTTTACACACAGCACTGTAAGTTTAAATGTGATTTTCATTTTACATATGAAGAAACTGAGGCTTAAAAGTAATGGCTATGATCAAATAGTAATGGTAGATCCAAATGTGATTGAATTTCCTCTGAGATATAGCATACTTGCATTTTTCTATATGGATAAAAAGATCTATTGTAGCTTAATAAAAATATATGCTACAGTTGTCTAACTGACTCTTTAAAACAGTAAGAAACTCTCTATTCCCATGAATTTCCAAAGCCAGTTTCCAGTATCAAGAGATGAGGATGACGATTATAATTTACCAGCCAGCTGAGGTTCTGGGTCTCAGATCTATAAACTAGAACCCCAAGATATGCAGATTCTCAATGTTGGATGTTATCTTAAAGACTTACCGGATGACTCTCCACTATTGCTTGTGACTCTACAGGTGTGAGTATGACTTGTTGCTTAACGCTGATGTGAACAGCACACATCACCAGCAGTGGTTCTATTTTGAGGTGAGCGGGATGTGTGCAGCTGTCCCTTACCGCTTCAACATCATCAACTGTGAGAAGCCCAACAGCCAGTTTAATTACGGTATGCACTTTGAGGGAACAGGGGCTTTCTGGATGATCCTAGGAATGATATCACTTTTTGACTGATTATTGCCAGAGTCCTGCATGGGTGCCTAGAGGGACTGAAGTTGGGTGGGTACACTTGGGTTGCCAGGTGTGGCAAGGCAGTGGGCCACCAATGGCATCCTATTACCATGGAAGGAAAGGTGGCGAACCCTCCCAGAGACACCCGCCAACCCATACTATGGAATTCAATTAGCACATGTATCACTCTACTTCCTGCTTCCTTTGTTCCACCTTGAACTTTTTGAGGTTGATGAGCTCTTACATTTATTCCTTCTCTCCATCTCCTAAATCCCACAGGAGCAAATGTTCTGACATGCTTGTTGTAAGACAGGAAAAGCAGAATCCAACTGGACCACACTGATTCACACCCTCAAAAAACACTAGACAAAGTTTAAACACTCTTGAATACCTGTGGCCATTTCAGAAGACATAGTTATGAGACAAAGACTGACTAGCAACTCATATTTATTAAGAATGTTTCTGGGAATGGAAAATTCTAGAAATAGAAACTTCAGTATACCTTTTGCTGGATTACATACTAATTTACAGGGTGGATTTGCATAAGGAATAAATATTCCCAGGTGTCTGTGCCTAAGCACAGGATACTGCCTTTACTTGGTAGTGACTAAACAGATTCATGTTGGTAGATAAGGAAGAAATACGAACCCTGGCTATTCACTTTGCACAGCTGCTATAACAAATTATCACAAGCCTGGTGGTTTAAGACAAGATGAATTTATTCTCTTACAGTTCTAGAGTCCAGAAGTCCAAGCTCAGTTCACTGGGCTAAAGTCAAGGTATTGACTGGAGAATCTAGGGCAGAATACATTTCCTTTCTTTTTCCAGCAGCTATTGCAATATTTGACATTCCCTATATTCTTTGGTGGATAGTCCCTTTCTCCATCTTCAAAGCACACAATATGCTTTGAACCATACTGAACATCTTCAAATCTCTCTCCACTTCATTTGCCTTGTATTTCTTCTACAAACTCCCCTCTGCCCCTGTCTTAAAAGGACATTTGGAGTTGTGTTCAGGACTTTCTAAGATAATCTCCTTGTTTTAAGACCTTTAACTTAATCGCATTTGCAAAGTCTCTTTGGCCACAAATGGTTATAATTCATAGTCTCCAGGGGTTTAGACCTAGCCCACCACAGCTCTCTTTCCATTTTCTGTACCCCTCATGGATTAATTCCTGCTTCTATTTTATGTAGGGATGCAGCCAACCCTGTATTCTGTGAAGGAGGCTCTTCTTGGCAGATCCACCTGGATGCGGACAGGTCATGAAATCTGTTACTATAAGTAAGTCAGAGAGATGTTAGCTTCTTTTTTTCTGCTCTGTCACTTCCTTTCAATTTCTTGCTTTTCCATATTGATTTTATAAACCTCACAAATCTGAGGTTTTCTGCTATACTTGTCCCTCTGTCATATTGGCCAATTCTTCACCCGTCAGGTATGAACATGTTCATTGGCACCCACAGTAGGCCCTCCAAATATGTTTCAATTTGCTGAAAGATGGTTTATCTTTATTCATACATTAAATCTTTTGGACTTTGTTGTTAGATATTAGAAATTGCAAACTAAGTCTGGGATTAGTACATCAAGCATTAGTTCTTAATGTGTTGCTACTGGACCCAGTGAACAAAAAGTCTACAATATTCTGTCTGATTCTGATTCCTATCCATCCAGACTTCAGTTACCCAACGTTCAGGATAGTGAATATGTGACAAATATAGTTAAGTAACTTTTCCTCCTCTGCAAGACGATTTTTTTCTTTTTGGAAAAAGATAAAAGAGGGAGCAGTTTTAAAATTCTTCTTTAATCCTTGATCAGTAGCCACTTTGGTCAATTTCTTCTGCAAAGTTGTAATGAATAAAATTTAAATTATCTACTCATTGTGATGGAAGAAATGGATTCCAGACCCAGCAATTACTTAAGTGTACATTTGCTTTAGATGAAAAATAAAATTTAAATTCATAAGAAAAAAATAGGTAGGAATTTCTTGGAGTTTTTGAATATATGTATATAATTATTAGTTCATTTCTAGTTTCCTATACAAACTGATAGGCTAGTACAAATTCTTGCTGTATTTGTTTATAAAGTAAGTCTGATTTCTTTCTGAGATTGCAACAGACTTTTAAAAAACCTATCTCCAAACATTCTAGAGTTTAGGATAGTTATCACTATTAAAGAGAAGAAGGGTGGATACCCTCTGCCTCTTGGCTTTTGATACTGTGAAGATGAGTGTATTGATAGGTAGGAAAAGCTGAGATTCTTGTTGCTTTATTAGGTATAAAGGCAAAGAGAGATAGTGGACATTTACAGAACACACACCTGGGCTGACAGTCTGTAATAAAAGAGTTGAGAATCTTTACTCCTTGATGTATCAGGATATGAATGTGAACAGTATTTCCTGATATTCTTCAGAACAGTGATTTTCAACCTGGTATGCTACAGCACACAGTGTGCTGAGAGGATCTTAAGTGTGCTGCAAAAATTTTCAAAGATCATTAGTTAAATTATTTCAAAAGCAGCTCAAAGAACAATAAGTATATTCTTTTCCTCTCCCCTTTTTATGATCAACATAAATTAAGTGTGCTGTGGAAGTTTAACTATAGGTTCAAGTGTGCTGTGAGATAAAAAAGGTTGAAAAACACTGCTTTGGAAGAACAGCAACAACACATTACACCTTTGTTGGTTTTCTGCTGTTCACCTAAATGGCAATCCCTCTCCGGTCCACCTCCCTCAAGCCTCTTCGGACCTTTGTCATGGCTTGAAGAGATTTAGATTACGAATCACCTCGAGGTGATAGCGTCCACAACTGCAGGAAGAAAAAAATGAAAACCTAAATTTGGATTTTGGTGTTTCAAAAATAACTTTTAGTTTCCTCTGGAAATAGTTACCCTCAATAAAGGGGAAAGTTTCAGCTCAGAGCCAGCATGGATTCGGAACTTAGTGAGAGACTGGACAAACATAATATGTTGTGTCCTCTTCCAATGGGATCTGTATAGTTCTCCCCAGAGGATGCTCCTCTTGGAATTGGGGAATCAAGAGAAGGCTCATGCAGCTAAGTGTCTGCCAGAAGGAGAAGGAAGAAGAAGCCGTACTTCCAGACTTCCGAAGCACAGCGTTGGCCTAAGGAAAGCCAATGTTAATAGCTTTGAGATTCATTAACAAGACAATTGTTATGTAATTAAAGAGCAACAGAGGGGTGAGATGAAAACCATGACTGTATAATGTAATTCATTTTTCATATTCCAGCCATGAATGCAACAGAGATGAATGGATAAGATTGCCACATTGTAATGTAGTTTGTTTTATAATTATTCACCACATTATGTTAACATATTTCCAATAATGTGATCTAACAACAGGATAGATAAGTTAATCTGTATTCACCCTCAAATCAGAACACCTCTCCCTATTGTAAAATGCTTTGGATAAAGATACACAGTGTCTTTCCCCCTGTTTACTCAACCCAGTCTTGGAGTTGCTCCATTTTTTAAGATTTCGTTGCTTTATCCCTGCCTTTGTTCCCCTCTAGTGTATTAATTTGGGGGAACTTTATCTTCCTATTTCCTTGTCTCCAGTATGTCATTAGAAAAAACAGAAGTTCTCTTTGTATTATTCTGTTCAATTCCCAGATTTGGTGCTATGTTTTAAGGGGATGCTAAGGGTGCTCATTGTGGGGAGAACTGGGAGCCCTAGTACCTGAATATATATTTAGAGAGAAGGGTGAAAGGAAAAAAGACATTCAGAAGGAATGGGATTTGCATATAACAGTGAAGGAGGTGGGCTGACTGATCATCACGAGACGAAAAGTAGTTCCCAAACTATTTTGATAGTGCAGCATTAGCAGTAAGATATATTTATGCATGTACTTACTAGATCAGTTCATAAGTTATTTTTTAAAAATTATAAATGCATGGGGCAGCATCTGTGGCTCAGTGGGTAGGGCACTGGCCCCATGTACCGAGGGTGGCGGGTTCGAACCTGGCCCTGCCCAAACTGCAAAAAAAAAAAATAGCTGGGTATTGTGGCAGGTGCCTGTAGTCCCAGCTACTTGGGAGGCCGAGGTAAGAGAATTGCCTAAGCCCAAGAGCTGGAGGTTGCTGTGAGCTGTGATGTCATGGCACTCTACCAAGAGCAATAAAGTGAGACTCTGTCTAAAAAAAAAAAAAAAATTACACATGCATGGTGATACTAATATATTAGGTACATTAAATAGTGTGAATGTTACTTTCTTTGCATTACTATTATTATTATTATTGCATAATGCTTTGTTGCAGCAATCATCTGATTTCTTTTCTGAATGTATTTATCCTCGTTCTTTGCAAGGTTTTTATTTCTAGTCCTTATCTTAAACATTGTTATTGTTGTTAAATTTTAAGCCTTTTTAATTTTGTGAAGGCAAGAAGTGGAAACCTAATAAACACATGCATATGTAAAAATAAAAAAAATTAAATAGAGTGAAGAATTTTAAATGATATAAAAAAAATGAAACAAATAACAGTTTTGAATGTCTACCTAGTTATTACATCTTTATATTATTGTATAGCTTAGGTCTCACTATAACATTATGGTGAAGTTTATCATTAAAAAAAAGTTGTAAGTAGTCTTTTATGTAATTTTGAGAAATTTTGGTTAACTTTCCAGACCTAATCAGATTATTCTTAAATACTGAGAATTTTTTTTTTTTTATTAAATCACAGCTGTGTACGTTAGTGCAATCATGGGGTACATTGTGCTGGCTTCATATACAATCTGAAACATTTTCATCAAACTGTTTAATATAGCCTTCATGGCACTTTCCTAGTTATTGTATGAAGACATTTGTAGTTTTCATTTAGTAAGTTTCATATGTACCCTTATAAGATGCACCATAGATGTGATACCACCAATTACCCTCCCGCCACCCATCTTCCCCCATCCCCTCCCCTCCTGTGCCCCTTCCCCGATATTCTTGTGCTATAATTGGGTGATAGCCTTCATATGAAAGCTATAAATTAGCTTCATAGTAGGGCTGAGTGCATTGGATACTTTTTCTTCAATTCTTGAGATACTTTGCTAAGAAGAATATGTTCCAGCTCCATCCATGTAAATATGAAAGAGGTAAAGTCTCCATCTTTCTTTAAGGCTGCATAATATTCCATGGTATACTTGTACCACAATTCATTAATCCATTCGTGGGTCAATGGGCACTTGGGCTTCTTCCACAACTTAGCAATTGTGAACTGGGCTGCAATAAACATTCTGGTACAGATATCTTTTTTATAATGTGGTTTTGGTCTTCTGGGTATATACCTAGTAAAGGAATTATAGGATCAAATGGCAGTTCTATTTTTAGATCTCTAAGTATTCTCCAAACATCCTTCCAAAAGGAACGTATTAATTTGCATTTGCACCAGCAATGTAGAAGTGTTTCCTTTTCTCCACATCCATGCCAGCATCTCTGGTTTTGAGATTTCGTTATGTGGGTTAACCTTACTGGAGTTAGATGATATCTCAAAGTAGTTTTGATTTGCATTTCTCTGATGATTAAGGATGATGAGCATTTTTCCATGTATCTGTAGGCTGTGTGCCTGTCTTCTTTGGAGAAGTTTCTCTTCAAGTCTTTTTCCACCCTGAGATGGGATCACTTGTTCTTTTCTTGCTAATACGTTTGAGTTCTCTGTGTATGCTGGTTATTAAACCTTTGTCAGAGGTATAACCTGCAAATATTTTCTCCCATTCTGAGGGCTGTCTGCTGGCTATCCTTACTGTGTTCTTGGCTGTGCAGAAGCTTTTTAGTTTGATCAGGTCCCAGTAGTGTATTTTTGAAACTGCTTCAATTGCCTGGGGAGTCCTCCTCATAAATTATTCACCCAGGCTGATTCCTTCAAGAGTTTTCCCTGCACTTTCTTCTAGTATTTTTATAGTTTCATGTTTTAAGTTTAAATCTTTAATCCAGTGAAAATCTATCTTAGTTAATGGTGAATGGTGTGGATCCAGTTTCAGTCTTCTACAGGTCGCCAGCCAGTTCACCCAGCACCATTTGTTAAATATGGAGTCTTTTCCCCACTGAGTGTTTTTGATTGGCTTGTCAAAGATCAAATAATGGTAGGTTCATCTCTTGGTTCTCTATTCTGTTCCATACATCTACCTCTCTGTTTTTGTGCCAGTACCATGCTGTTTTGATCACTATTGATTTATAGTACAGTCTCAGGTCTGGTAGTGAGATTCTTCCTGCTTTGTTTTTATTTCTAAGTAATATCTTGGCTATTCGAGGTTTTTTCTGATTCCATATAAAATGAAGTATTATTTTTTCAAGATCTTTAAAATATGACAATGGAACTTTAATAGGAATTGCATTAAAATTGTATATTGCTTTGGGTAGTATGGACATTTTAACAATGTTGATTCTTCCCAGCCAAGAGCATGGTATGTTTTTCCATTTGTTGACATGTTCAGCTATTTCTTTTCTTAGAGTTTCATAGTTCT
>CAUYRH010009700.1:0-11356 GCA_963574655.1 Perodicticus potto | reverse complement strand
CTCCTCCCATATCCCCCCTTTCCTCCCCTCCCCCTCCTCTTCCCTTCTACTTTCTGGACTAGTTATGTTTTGCCATTCGTATGAGTGTGTAGGTGGTTATATATTGATTCCATAGTAGTATTGAGTACATTGGATACTTTTTTCCCATTCTTGAGATACTTTACTAAGAAAAATATGTTCCAGTTCCATTCAGGTAAACATAATGATATGAAGTCTCCATCATTTTTATGGCTGCATAGTATTCTGTGGTGTACATATACCACAATTTGTTAACCCATTTGTGGGTCCATGGGCACTTGGGTTGTTTCCATGTCTTGGCAATTGTGAATTGGGCTGCAGTAATCATTCCGGTCCAAGTCTTTGTTGTAAAATAATTTTTCAACGTCTGGGTATATACCTAGTAGAGGAATTACAGGATCAAACTATATGTCTACTTTTAGTTCCTTGAGTGTTCTCCAAACTTCTTTCCAAAAAGGTCATATTGCTTGCATTCCTGCCAGCAGTGTAGAAGTGTTTCCTTCTCTCCACATCCACGCCAACATCTGTAGTTTGGGGATTTTGTGATGTGGGCTAATCGTAACTGGAGTTAAATATTATCTCAAAGTAGTTTTGATTTGCATTTCTCTGATCATTACAAGATGAGCATTTTTTCATGTATTTGTAGGTCATGCGCCTGTCTTTATCAGAGAAGTTTCTGTTCAAGTCTTTTGCCCACATAAAAATGGGGTTATTTGTTCTTTTTCTTATTGATTAGTTTGAGTTCTCTGTAGATTCTAGTTATCAGGCCTTTGTCAGAAGCGTAACCTGCAAAAATCTTCTCCCATTCTGAGGATTGTCTGCTTTCTTTACTTACTGTGCTCTTGGCTGTGCAAAAGCTTTTTAGTTTGATCAGGTCCCAGTAGTGTATTTTTGGTGTTGCTTTAATTGCCCAGGGGCTCCTCCTCATAAAATATTCTCCCAGGCCAATTTCTTCAAGTGTTTTCCCTGTACTCTCTTCTAGTATTTTTACAGTTTCATGTCTTAAGTTTAAATCTTGTATCTAGTGAGAATCAATTTTTGTTAATGGTGAAAGGTGGGGGTCCAGTTTCAGTCTTCTATGGGTTTCCAGCCAGTTCACCCAGCACCCTTTGTTAAATAGGGAGTCTTTCCCCCATCTGAATATTTTTGATAGGCTTGTTGAAGATCAAATGACGATAAGTAGCAGGGTTCAGCTCTTTGTTCTCTATTCTGTTCCATAAATCTACCGCTCTGTTTTTGTGCCAGTACCATGCTGTTTTGATCACTATAGATTTGTAGTATAGCCTGAAGTCTGGTAATGTGTTACCTCCTGATTTGTTCTTATTTCTGAGTAATGTATTTGCTATTCGAGGTTTTTTCTGATTCCATATAAAATGAAGTACTATTTTTTCAAGTTCTTTAAAGTATGACAATGATGCTTTAATAGGGATTGCATTAAATCTGTAGATTTCTTTAGGTAGTATGGACATTTTAACAATGTTGATTCTTCCCAGCCATGAGCATGGCATGTTTTTCCATTTGTTAACATCTTAAGCTATTTCTTTTCTCAGAGTTTCATAGTTCTCTTTATAGAGATCTTTCCTTTGTAAGGTAAATTCCCAGATATTTCATCTTCTTTGGCACTACTGTAAAAGGAATAGAGTCCTTGACTATTTTTTCAGCTTGACTATTGTTGGCATTTCATTTTTTCTTCTCCACTTTCCTAATAACATGCTCCACCTCCTGGCTCAGTATCTCAATCCTTGTGAATCTCAGGTCCAACCTTTTCCTGAAAACTCTTTAGTCACAGAATTCACCAGCACCTTCCTCTATTTCTGTGACAAGGTGTTGAGAACAGCAGATGAAGAACCTCTAGTGCAGTGATTTTCAACTGGTGAGTGGTGAGAGGATCTTAGGTGTGCCGTGAACATTTTTAAAGATCACTAATTAAGTTATTTTCAAAAGAAGTTCAAAGCACAATAAGTCTATTATTTTATTCACTCTTTTATTTGATCAACATAATTTAAGTGTGCCGTGGGAGTTTAACTATAGAATCCAGCGTGCTGTGAGAATAAAAAAAAAAGCTTGAAAAACACTTCTCTAGAAGGTGGTGAAGTTCACTAAACAGCAGTAAAAAAAAAAAAAAGAAAGAGAGAAAGAAAAGAAATAACAGAAAATATCACAAAGTGTGAAGCAGAAAAAGTACTTTTTCACTTATACGTATGCCAGATTTCACTGACTCAAAGTCATTTATTGGCAGATGCAAATTTTATGTACCACTCAGAAAGGAAAAAAAAAAGCTGCCAATTAACAGCAAGATGTCATAATTTATAAGACACGTCTAATTTGTAGAGATGTTAAAATGTGAAAAAAAGTTAACCTCTGACAATGATGGAATACATGGCGTGTGTATACGACGTATGCACTGGGTCACTCTGCAAAACACATTTGCTACTATGGGACACGGTCAGCAGAGTTTGAAAACCTCTGTTCTTTGTGGTGGGAAAGGTGACTAGGGCATCTGCACAATGGTTGCAGCTGCCAGGCGTGCCCAGCCTGGTCAGTCAATTAGTGTGCTCAGCCACGAGCAGTCCTGGCTGAGCTCCGGCTGCAAGGTGCGCTGTGACCTGACCCTGGGGCCGCACGCTCGGATGAGGCTCAGGGGTCTCACTCTCAAGCCAGGGCCAACCATTAATGAAGGTGCCCTGGCATTTCAAGGATGTGAACTTTCTCAGGTTCATGTTGCATGGAGATGAGGTCCTGACCAGCAGCATCCTGTCATTAATGGAGGTGTGTGAGAGATAATCAAACGGGGCTTGATATTTCCCAGGCAATATCTGTGAGGCTTGGAGCCTTTTATTCAGAAGATAACTGAACGGCCAGCCCGGGGCATTGCAAAGGAAATTCTGACTTCTGACAGAAAGGTTGATGCGTGGAAAGTGCGAGGACAAGGATTTTAGAGGTTTGGGGTCAAGTTTGACCTTAGACTGAATCGTTGATTAATTCACTCAATCAACAAATATTTACATAGCACTCATGAGGGCCATGCATTATGCGATGATGACTGAAGATCACAGGTGTGCCGGGGAGGAACTGACCTCAGAACTGCCTTCAGAGGGTCCCCACCTTATCTCTGTTTTTCTGCCTTCACCAGAGTCACACAGCCTGGTCCTCAGGGACACCTGGCTGCAAGCTCAGACCAGTAGCCGCCCCCCAACCCACTGACTGGGGGAAAGTCAGAGCCCTCTGCCCCCTACCTGGTGGACTTCGGCATCAAGTCCCAAGTATCAGTGTCTGATGACCATGTGGGCAGCCACTACTGCTAGGTCCTTCGAGTTCCTTCTGGGTTCCCGGAAGCCTGGGTTATAGCACTGCCTACTTTCTGCTTGCATTAGTTCACAAGCCAGAGATCCATCTGGCTTGTGCCATGAACCCCAATCACAGTCAGTTTGGTTGCCCTACCCAAGGTCTTGGTGTTCTCTGATAATAACCATAGCTAAATTATTAGGTCCATGCTAAGAAATGTATCATCTTTTTATTTCACTTAATTCTTTCCATAGTCCTATGAGAGAGACCCTGGTAATATGCCCATCATACAGATGAAGATACTGGGGTTCATCCTACCCTTTGCCAGTTCCTTTTGTATGCAACCCCATAACTGGTGCTAGTGGCGTCCCTGCCTGACATGGAGCGTTTCTGCCACCAAGAGCCCTTCACTGTGCAGCCTCATGGGTACAACCAGGAAAGGGTGAACTTTCTGTAACGTCAAGGGGAGTCCTTGGTATTCCTATATTTTGGGATGGTTCCATTCAGCTGCAAAGCAAGGTGCTTCTGGGATGATAAATGAGGCATCCCCCGGCCCTACCCGTGTGCCCATATACGATGTGAGGAAGAGTCATGGATGAAGAGTCTGGAACGCTGGTTCAAGTCTTGGCTCGTCACAACCTGTTGTGTAGTCCTCAGTAAGTCCTTGAGCTTCCCTGGATTCAGTTTCCTCATCTGTCGAATTCCTAAGGCCCTTTGGGCACTGGCATTCATGAAAACACAAAGGCAGAGAGCATTCACGCGGAGCCTTGTGTGCATGCGTGAGTGCAGAATGAGAACAGAGCTTATATTAAATGCCCAGCACCGGGCAGAGAGCACTGGGCTACACGCTGGTGTTCTAATAAACAGCAGAGGTGGGCTTTTCTGTTTTGATTTATTTCTTCCCATTTTCAATCTCATCAGCTTTCCTTTCTGAGCCCTGTCCCTGGCCAGGTGCTGGATGGGAGAACAGAAATTTCTACAGGGTGGGCTGAAAAATGGGGCTAGAGGCAGAGAGATTCTACGAAGGACCCAGGAAGCCACTCTTTCAGTCTAAGGAATAGCTATCACCATAGAAAGAGGAAAGAAGGCAGGATCATTCTCTGCAGGGGAAAAAGGCAGGCTGGCACTACCAGGTATAACTTCTGTATCAATGGGACTTACCCCATGGCCTAAAGAAGACCCCCATGCCCCAGGGTCTGTGCTGCCTGCCACTCATTTACCAGGGGCAGAATTTTTCCATGTCTCAGGTAGGGACTCAAGTGCAAGTGTAACGTGCAAGCCCAGGAGGAAGCATGCCTCCTGACTACCACATTCTGTGAGTGATTTGCCTTCCTGGAGCTTCCTACCCTCAGTAGCTAAACCCTGGCTCTCACAGGCAGGTCGGGGCAGCAGGGCTCGGTCTGAGCGATATGTGTAGAGGGCTCTGCAGGTACCAAAGCACCCACTGAGAGTGACTACTCCACTGTCTGGAATGGGAACGTCATGCAGCTCACTGTATATTTCACAGTGACAGGCAATGTGACTGTAAATATAAGATAAATACATCATACATAAGATAAATACAGCAAGTATAAGTGTAAATGATTTCCGGGCCTGGAGAGGCCCTTACAGTTTTTTTCCACTAAGAATTTGATCAGAACTTTTAAGGTATGCAGCTGCTGAGGGGGGCCCCTGTGCCAACTTGGTTTGCGTTCCTCTTCTGGGCTCTGCGGATCCTGCGTGCACCCCACAGTCCCTGCTGCCTGTGTGGGACTGGTGGTCTAATCCAGGCGGATCAGGAAGTACTTTGTGGTTTTAGCTGTAAAGAGAGGTAGCCTGGCAATCAAATAATGCTTAAACATGTTTCAATTCTTCACTTGTCTTCTGATGAAATGCAAAAGGTGGGTGTGCATTCTTAATGCAAAGAAAATCTCTTTAAAATCCCTTCATTTTTTTTGTTGCTCTTCTAAATAATCTCTTCCTAGAATAGATATCATGCACCCCCAAAGTCTGTAAGCTCCATGGTTCTCTCTCTCTCTCCCTGCCCCTCACCCCTCCATCTCTGGCTTCTCACTCCAGTCTGTCCTGTCCCTTAGATTTCCATTAAAAACATCTCAGACTTCCTCAGCATTCTCCCCCTTGAATCCCTCACCTGGGTTCTCCAGGAGAAAGAGGCCAGGATCCGAGGTGGCCATCAGAAATCCTCCTCCCCGGGCTGCCTGGGGACGGGTCGGGGAGTCAGGGCTACTCATACTCTGGTGATCTTTGTCCCCATTACACTCACTTCCTTGTATCAGGACCCTGGTTACTATTTACACACCATTCTCTATCTCCACTAATACAATTGCTCAAAGGGCACTTTAAGTATAATCATTATCCATTGATTTTTTTTTTCCAGAGGCTTTTATTCTATACAGTAAGTTTTGCCAAATACTGGCTGCTGGCTCTATTTGTTCGACAAGGGCCAGCTTTGTTCTGTTTGGTTTTCTCTAACCTGAGCTTCCGCCCACCCTCAGCACAGGGCCAAGGGGATATATTTTCTGCCACCCCTTTCAGTCGCTCCCTAGTTAGGATTTGAGCTGCAAATGGGTTCCCCTTTGGGAAGAAACATAGCACCAGGGCACATCCCGTGTCTCCCCAGTAAGACCCCCTCCCAAGGAGGCAGCGGCTCAGGTCGGTTTCTCTTTGGGAATGTCGCCATCTGTGAGGAGCATGCGGTCAGGGACGCCAGGAAGCAATCCTTCGGCTCACAATCCCCTCACCCCATGGGTGCAGGATACGCTTCAGAGACTTTTTCTAGAGCAGATTTTGGAAACGGCAGACGAGTAAAAGGTCTAGAGGGTGATGGGACCACGGAGTTCTGGAGAAGGGCCCAGAAAGGGAAGCTGCGGCGAAGAAGCTACACTGCCCGATTTCACTGTTTCATTGGGTGCAAACCCAGGGGAAGGGATGGAGCAAGGGCTGTCTGGTCACGCTCTTCGGCCGTCACACACTGCCAGGCCTGCCAGCTCCCCGCTGCCTCATTTCCTGTCCCCTCAGCAGGGACTCTGCATGAGAAGTGAGTCCACCCTCACGCCCAGCACCTTGCCTTGCCTGTCACCAACTCAGCCCCACACCTCGCTCTCAGGACACATCTCAAACCCACTGGTTTGGGTGGGGGTCTCCCCATGGGGGGTCCCCGGGTACCTTCTGCTCACTGCTCGGTCACTCAGGAGAATCTGCTCAGTGAACTCTTATTCCTTTGATTTGGGGGAAAGAGGCAGAAAAGGGAAAAATGCGCTGAAGAGTGTCTTCTCTAATCTGTGACCTTGGGGACAGCTGGAGCTCAGGCCTTCTGGAAAACTCCGGGAAACATGTCTCAGAGATTTTGCAGCTGAAAACAAAGAGGCTCAGAAGTTCCTACCGAATCTCCATCCGTCCTTGGTTGGAGGCAGCTCCAGCCCATGAATCCTCTGATACTTTTGGCTTGTTCTGTGCAGGGATAAAATGTACTCGGGCAGCCAGGATAAAACAAATCCCTCGGGAGAATCACAGTGGTTCTCAGTCAGGTGCCTTCCGGGGGTGAGCACAGGTGGGGGCTGCTCACCCAGCTCCCTATTCAACAGTGACTCCTGAGCACAGGTCCCAGGTCCCACCACTGTCCGGGTTATAAATGTCTCAGTAAGTGCCGAGTCATTGTGAGGGTGTGCATCCAAACTCAGCATGGCTGCGCGCAAATCGTGCTTCTACTCCTTCGTGTAACATCCTTGGCAGGCGACACTCCACCCAAAGCATTGTCAGCGATGCTGCCAGAGATATGACCGGCTTTCATGCTCCTTCCCCCCTCCTCTCGTCCCCAGCCTTCCCCTTCCCGCCCCTCCCCTCCTGTCCTTCTTACCTACCCTCTCTCTCTCTCCCTCTTCTTTCTTTCTTTTGAAATTGACAGAAAAAATTGTATTTATCATGTACAACATGATGTCTTGAAATCTACGTGCATGGGTGTGGCTCGTAATAGCCACCAGAGTGAAACATGGAAAGGTCTGTTATGAGCCCCAAATTTCATGGGAATTGGGGAACCAAGTTCCTATCTCAGCTGGAAAAAACAACCAAGGACAAATCTGCTCCTTGCTGCCCCGGGCAGTTTTTAATTGGTGGTCCAGTTTCTGCTTCTATCGGTACATCATTTAGCCTCTGGCACTAAGAAGAAAAAGGAGCTTAGGAAAACAAAATCTTGGGTAGGAACAATAGCAGAGGAGGGTGAGGAGGAGAGGCAGGAGGAGGAGGAGGGGAGAAAGCAGATTTGCACATTCAGAAGGTTCTGTGGTCGGGCCTCGGGAAGGGCTGGAACACATCTGTCTCTTTTCGCTCTTTCCAAGTTGGAGAGACTCGGACAGGTACATGGTGTGTGTGTGTGTGTTTATGTGTGTGCGTGCATGTACCCATGTGTTCCTGCCTCGCTCTCTAGATTGTACACATGGGGTTTGAGCAGTGTCAGGCTGGTGTGTGGTACGCCCATGTGTGAGCTTGTGTTGGTGTGTATCTGAGTGCGGTGTGTGTGCAGGTCGAGGCACAGGCCTTGAGACCCACTTGCTCCCTAGAGAGAAGCAGAGGGAATGGGCGAGAAATCTCCAGTTAATTTCTTCTCAGCTACAGAAAGCAGCACAGAAAGATGATCCCCCAAAATGTGGGTTCTGAGAGAGAAATTGGGGCAGCTTCATGGAGATAATAAGAAAAGGTTCAGGCGTCTTCCCAAGCTTGCCACCTGGACGCAGGCTCTCCGACCAGCCAGGGTGAGTCCTGTTAGCTCGACAGGACAATGAGGTGGCCTAGTAATGAAGCTGGGAGCCAGATGGCCTGACACATGGTAGGGTAATGAGAGGGACTTGAGGCCACCTTCTTCCCCCTAAGACACCTCCTACTCATTAGGAGAGAGGAACTAAGAATACAGATCAGATTTTTTGGGTTTTTTTTTTTTAGTGGTCAAGTCTTTTTCAAATTAAAGATCTCCTTGCGAACGTTAGATGGCATTTCAGAAATGCATCACTTAAAATATTAAATTCCCTCCTGCCCTTGTTCACATTTTGGCATCTTCTCTGTACATTTTCTAGAACTTCGGGTGTACATGAATATGGAAATATGCACATGATGTCTCTGCATACAACCACACACATATCATTGTTAGTTCTTACAAAAATGAAATAATGCAATATTGTTCTGCATCTTGTTTCCTTCTCTAAACAGCATTTTGTGGGCGTCGGTCCACGTCAGATCATGTAAAGTTGCATCCACCCGTCACTGCCTTGCTGCATATTATCACCGTGTGTGGGTGGGCTCTGGTCTGCTGGTCTAGTCCCTAGACGATGGCCTTCTGTGGTTTTCTAAGTTTTGTGGTTGCAGTAAGCATCCTGTGTGTGTGCCTCTGCATACCCTC
Source organism: Perodicticus potto (assembly GCA_963574655.1). Lineage (NCBI taxonomy): Eukaryota > Metazoa > Chordata > Mammalia > Primates > Lorisidae > Perodicticus > Perodicticus potto. The sequence continues at coordinate 2,664 of CAUYRH010009700.1, read as the reverse complement.
GTGTGACTTTTTCCGTAAGATCATGGCAATGAGGTTCTATCCTGCTGGGGCCCTCCGGGGAAGAGAGGGCTGAATAACTGCGAGCTTCCAGTTCTCCCACTGCCAGTTCTTAGCTTCCCCGTTAATATGCAGGGCAATTTCTTGTTCTCTGCTTCTGCTGCCTTTTCTATACAAAGATGTGCTAAAAATAAATTCACCTGCCTCCTAGTCACTCTGTTTATTTAACTGTCTTTCTTAAGGATTCTCAGCATATCCTTGGGGGTTTAAAAATACAGATTCTCACAATTTACCTGCAGAGCAGAAGATTAAATGCCTCCTCCCACTTTGGGTTTTCTCTGGAGCAGCTCTGATGCGCTAATGCTTCTAATGCAGATGGATGGTAGTTCTAAGAGAAAGAAGTCAGCCAGCCTGAGAGCAGACTGACTTGAGTAGTGTCCTAGCTACTCCGCTTCACAACGGGGGGATATTGGTCAAGTGATCTATCTAACCTAAACTTGAGTTTCCAGAAAGAGGGTAGTAGCACCGAGAGGGTTAAATCAAACAATGTGTTTATAGCAATTAGCACAGCATTTGGTAGCACATGCTCACTAAAGTCTAGCCACGTTGTTATTGGTTGATGTGATCATAGTGAAGACTATCTATTATTGCACTTGATTCTAGTTCAACCCAGTTCCAGTAGCGTCTTCCTAGCCTTCCTCAGCGGAATCACCGTATACTCAGATGTTTGCTTTAGAGACAGTGAGTCGGAGATACAGTTCTAGACTTGGATGACAATTATTCATTGTTTGTTTATAATATTTACTCCTTTCCCTGCTCAACAATATGCTTGTAAAATTTCTAATATTACAGAAATGTGTGACTTGGAATGCATGAAATTCCCCATAATTCTCTGTTCATGATAACCACCGTTTGCCAAAATATATGCTTTATTTTCTTGTTTGCCAATTTGTTGGCTGTTTCCCTCCTCCACAAAGCCAAAGCTCCAGTCTCACACGGATGATAAAAGTTTTCTTCTCTCTGAATACGCAGCATCAAGTCCTCTGAGGTGGTGTGTTGCCGGGAAGCAGTAAGTGCTTTTTTGAATGAATAAGTTTTAATTATTATTAATAACTCTGGTGAAGGCCTCTGGTAAACCTTGGGAGAGGGCCAGACTTGAGCATGTTCCCTGCAGCCGGACAGGGCAGACCGGCAGGGGACAGGGTCATCACCTAGTTAGCCCCCACGGAGAGGGATAGATCCTGTAGACCAGCGGTTCTCAAGCTGTGGGTCACGACCCACAGGAACTGCATTAAAGGGCCGCGACCTTAGGAAGGTTGAGAACCACTGCTGTAGACATTACCAGTGGTGATGACGTCTACAGGCCTGACAGTAGGTAACAGCTCTGTGACACTGTCCAAATGTGGGCAGCATATTCAGGGAACTAGAGAGTGTGACAGTCACATGTACCCAGTAACAGGAAATCCAGGCATAGGCTCAGCTCTGAAATCCAAGTGAATGGGAACCCCAACTCTGGGGGCATTGTTGCAGGGGTTCAGGAGGACAAGTTCTGCTCCATAGGTTTGCAGAATATCTGGCAGGAGCCCGGAGAGCCAGAGGCATGGATTAAGACTCAAGGAATAAGGCAAGAAATTCCTCTGGAAGGCCCCAGCTCTGGAGCCATGCAGAGAGGCTGGACTTGGGAGTCATAAAGGGGGCAGGAGCCCAGGGTCACTGCACTGGACCCAAATGCCAGTAAAACATGCTTTTTCTTTTTATTTTTTTTAACCTGATCCTGTCAGACCCTACCCGGAGGATAACCCCTAAGACCACTCCTAACCCTCAGAACTGGCTGAGACACTGTTAAATGGTGGTGGTGGGAGGTTGCTACAGAAGACGAGACCCGTGCGTGGCGCTCCTGGCACAGTCCCTGTGTGGGGGCAGGAGGGAATGCACCCCGCTGTCGCTGGCCTTACCGCATGCGCTGCCAGCAGGGATCTCTCGTGTCCCACAGTCCACTTGCCTCTTGGGACTCTCAGACCTCGACCTTGCTGCTCGCCTGCTCCTCACCGTGGACGCTGCACCGCTTCCAGGGCTTTTCACTGCTGCGTTATCCACCTGGCCCAATCGCAGGCTGCCCGCTAAGCACCCTCGGCTCCATCCCCTTTCGTCTTCCCCACAGCATTTTGCAGTGGGAGCCACCTCACCTTACCTGAGACACAAAACTTACAGACTACAGTCGATATTAAACCCCGGGTCAGGGGTCTCGCCCCAAAGCCCGCGATGTCATCCCTGAGCTGCCCTCCTTCCACGCACAGTTTCCGCCCTCCTTCCACGCACAGTCTCCGCCCTCCTTCCACGCACAGTCTCTGCCCTCCTTCCACGCACGTCCTCTGCCCTCCTTCCACCCACGTCCTCCGCCCTCCTTCCACGCACATTCTGCTCCACCCTCCTTCCACGCACAGTCTCCGCCCTCCTTCCACCCACGTCCTCCACCCTCCTTCCACGCACAGTCTCCGCCCTCCTTCCACGCACATTCTGCTCCGCCCTCCTTCCACCCACGTCCTCCGCCCTCCTTCCACCCACGTCCTCCGCCCTCCTTCCACGCACATTCTGTTCCGCCCTCCTTCCACCCACGTCCTCCGCCCTCCTTCCACGCACATTCTGCTCCACCCTCCTTCCACGCAC
>CAUYRH010009694.1:0-37561 GCA_963574655.1 Perodicticus potto | reverse complement strand
GTGTCCCACTGCTCTTCTGATTTAACAAATGGTGCCGGGTGAACTGGCTAGCGACCTGGAAAAGGCTGAAACTGGACACACACCTCTCACCATTAACTAAGATAGAGTCTCACTGGATTAAAGACTTAAACTTAAGACATGGATGGAGAGAGAGACCCTTTTTATGGGGCAAATTCCACAGCTTGCCTGGAAGGCTTTGGTGAGTTAAGGTCCTTTGGCGTGAACTTCCTGGGGGTAGGGCTAACTAGGTCCTTTGCCTTAGGACAGTGGTTCTCAACCTTCCTAATGCCACAACCCTTTAATACAGCTCCTATGGGTCGTGACTCACAGGTTGAGAACCACTGCCTTGGAGGAGAGGAGGAAAAGGAAGGGGAAGGGTTCATGTAGCTGTGTTAGACCCCCCAACACAAGGTCTAATATGTACCAAGAAGTCTTACACTAAAATAAATAAGTTTTTATGTGAGTTAGAGAAGTTGTTCTGACATAAAAATAACCCAATTATCCAAACATCTGAAGGAAATAGTTGCCTGAATTCTAATTTACAGATTTTGGTGTATGTACGTTAAAATTTATAATCTGTACGCTCATATGGCAGAATTCTAATGGATTGTGTTAGGTTTCATTTCATTTATTTTTGAAAGAACTGCTGCCAACTTGCTAGGCATACCACACTGGTCCAGAATAAATGGGAGATCTCAAACACCACGAGCTCCAACCGGAAAGCCATGCAGACTCATTCTCATCTCTCTGGGTCATCTCGTGCATTGCGCGTGAAACCCATGGCAAGCTAATAAATCTGTCAGCCTTTCATGTGATCCTTGTCACCCAAATAAAAAAATCACAATCCCATCCAGTCACAGTAAGAAACACCCACTCATACTTTCGAAAATTCTACCTTGGTCAAAGTTTTAACATTCATTCCACACTGCTTGGTGCTACAGGAACATTTGATTTCCTCACCTCACCTCTGTCCTCATCCACGGCAGTCTACTGTAATTCGTTCTCACTTTCTGCTTCCTCAAAGTCTCCCGAAGAGGCCCTATTACCATCTGACAGAACACGGAGACCTTGCGATCAAGCCTTGACAAGCTTCATCTCATTAGTGCCATCTTTCATCATCAAGGGTGACAGCCCATGATGAACTACGTCAAAACACAGGGTTCTAAATGAGCAGAGGGAAAGTGGGGAGAAAGTAATGTACTCCAAGAATAGATTGTTTTAATCTAATTTTGAAATTAAGAAAAGGAAGACAAACCCGAGGTCAAGAGGTGCCAAGAGGTACCTTGAACTAGAGGGGAGGGTTGGGGGGGAGCTCCATGTGAAACTTTCCAAAATGAGGAGACGAGTCACTTCTTAGTTGTTTCTTTACCTCCTTTATCTATCAAGGATTAGAAAATTTGTCTGAACCTAAGAGGAAAGAAAACCAAGAAAAGTTTGGCCCTTAACCTAGGGCCTCTTGGGTAGTTCCCAGCTGACCTCCCACAGCAGGGCTGGAGAGGAAGCAGGAAGAGCTGGACCAGGAGGGGTGAAGGGAGGAAACCCCAAAGTCACTGCAGCCCGGACTGAAGGGAACAGTGGGGAGGAACCACTCCCCGCAGGTGCTCTCCCTTGGAAAAGAGCCTCTCGAGGACCCAGTGGTTGAATATCCAGTGGTTCTGAGCACACTGCAAAGAGGGTCCCTGTCCCCTGGTCACTTTACTTTCATACTCGGCTAATACCAGTGGGTCTTACTCTTAAATCTAGAAGGCTCCAGAGAAACAGGCGGCAGGGGAAGGAGAGTCCAGACCTCACCTATATACACCTCCCAACCTAGGGACCTCCCCGAACTCCAGCAACACCAGGAGTTCAGCAGGGACTTCCTCACCACAACACTTAGTCACCTCAGGGGACAGGCTGGTCCAAAAAGACACGCGGAAATAAGGCTTTTAAACGAGTGACTCAAAGAAACATTCAAGGACCACTCTGATCCACGTAGTGGGGTCTTCAGCTCTACCAATCAAGCGAAGCTGTGCTCCTTTCTATAAATCTTTTGTGACAAGAAACGGACCTGAACTGTGAACTGACAACAGCCCTTATTCTCTTTGCTTCAAAGTCAGGAAAGAAACATCTGAGTTGAGTGCTGAGGCTTCAAAGGCAGTCAAAGAAAAGTGTTTGGACTTGCCGCACACACCCCCACCCGCAAGTCACAATCTCAGGCTTCATCTGGAAAAAGAGAATTAAAAGAACACTTGTCTCCTCCAATTCTGACAAATTCTATAGCTAGATTTGATTGGAATTGATACTTTAATAATTAAAATTGAGGTCACAGATTCATTTCCTGTTTTTTTATTATTATTACTTTTAGAAACCTTATTTCATTGCAAACTTAAATTTGTCTTGGCAGGCAAGACCCTCTGGAACTTAGCACAACGTGTCTGGCCAGCTCCAATGGAGAACACGGGCCTCAATCCTGCTGCCTCTGCTGCTGCCGTCACGGTCACGCCTCTTTCAAAAAATCCATACTTTCTCCATCCTATTCCCTTCTCAACCTATGGCAATTTGTCATTTTTTGCCAGTACTCCATCAAGGTCACCAAAGGCCTAGCTGGGCCAATCACAGGGACACACAGACCTGGCAAGCTCCACTGGCTCCATGGACCTCGCCCCGTCTTCCGTGACTACACCTGCTGCGTCCACTGTCCTCTCTTGATTCTCTTCCTCTTCTACTGACCACCCTGGCCTGGTCCTCACTGCTGACAACTGTCCTTCTGCCCTCCTTGGAATGTCTTCACTCCTCAGTGTACGTTCCCAGCCCCTGTCTTTTTAGTTTGTGCACACTTACATTCACAAATGAATATGCCTTCAAATGAATCCATAGATTCAATTTCTTCCCCCCTGTCCTCTTCCCTACTCTTATGTACTTGGGACACACCTTTGGGACATCAATCCACACAGTGCTGAGTGACAGATACAGGGCAGGTGCAGACTGAGGAATGAATGAATCTCAGACGTACGGAAAGGACGCGCTTAGCTCTGGTCACAGGAGGATCCCGGGGCTCCATCCCAGAGGGAGGAGGGGCCTTGCCTGGGTTACGTCCTGTCTCTCCAAGGAAAGCTCTCAGAACTCCCCTGCGAAGTCAGTACCGTCAACATCCTGTTTTTAACCTAGGCAGGCTCTGGATGGAGGAATGTTTCAAACACAGGGCTTTCACATTCTAAAATCTATGTTGGTTTTTATCGTACTATTTTGCCTACAAAAAAGGTAGGGAAGGGAGAGACAGCCATACCCTCCCACTTTAAAAAAGATGATCCTGCAGCTTGTCACCTCCAGGACTCCACAGCATCAATGATGTGGTGAGGTGACACCTGGAGGGCCGGGCATGACCCAGCCAAAGTACTATGACACCAGGAAGAAGAGAGCGGTGCGGCAGCGTGAGCAGCTGTGCAGGGCAGGGGTGCTTTGGGTGGCCTGGCCTGTGGGGTGGGGAAAAAGTGGCTCTCTCTGAGCAGAGGCCACGCCCAGAGGAGGAAATAGGGGTGTTCAATCTAAGGTCCACGGGGGGCATGTGGATTATGTGAGAACTTTTTTGCTTATCTGTGGTGGAGGATATCATGAAAATTATGCACAGACCTTTTTCTTACCGCCCTACCCCCTGCCCTAGTTGTTGTCAGTGTTGGTGAACTTCATGTGTGGGCCAAGACGATTCTTCTTTTTCCAGTGTGGCCCAGAGAAGTGAAAGGTTGAACACCTCTGAGGGGACTCTCAGATATAGTCACAAAAGGACTATTTATGGGATCTGTAGCTCACATGAGTTCAAAGGAAAAGTCAGGAAAAAAGCTGAGTGCCACACAAAAGTTTGCCTTGGAAAACAAAAGCTCTCAAAGAGATCATGGAATTGGGCTGGGCAAGGTGGGTCATGCCTGCAATCCTAGACTCTGGGAGGCCGAGGCAGGTGGATTGTTTGAGCTCAGGAGTTCGAGACCAGCTTGAGCAAAAGTGAGACCCCGTCTCTACTAAAAATAGAAAAATTAGCAAACATGACGTTGGGCGCTTATAGTTCCAGCTACTCGGGAGGCTGAGGCAAGATGATCACTTCAGCCCAGGAGTATGAGGTTGCTGTGAGCTATGATACCACAGCACTCTAGCCTGGGCAACAAAGCAAGACTCTGTCTCAAAAAAAAATTATATGACTAAAAATACTGGCATAATTTTCTTGCTTTATTGAAATAAATAAATCACATTTTAGAACATGATGACGCTTCTCTTTCCAGTTGCAATGTTTATTGTGTAAGTACACTTTCCGGTGTGATGAGAGGAGATACATCTGCAAAGCTATTAAGATTTTATCAAACGTTATCAATTCACGACACAGAAGTATGTCACCTACGTGAGTGAGAAGGAGAACCTGAAATAATTACAAATAGATTTTTGCTCACAGCAAACCCACAACAGGGCTCTCTTAATAGTCTTCTTTGACTGTAGAGCTGAGTAAGTGAAAGGGATTAATTCATGGTCTGAAAACACATCCCAGCAGTGCTCAAGGGACAGTATCTCGACAGACATCTGGGGAAGCCACTGATTAATTAATAGATTAATTAATCAGACAGCTGTACTCTTAGGAGAGAATTTAATTGTTTGGATTAATAACCCTACTAATTAATCCTAAAAATCATCAACCTTATAGTTGAGAAAAATGCTGATTTTCTAAAAACCCATGTGTATGATAAATATCCTACAATACTCATTGGCTAACTAGACTGTGGCATCCTGGGTTGCCCAGGGCTATCACGCATTCCCGTGATTCCTCAGCTGAGTCGCCACACCCTGCCCCCACCACACACACCGTGACCCAGAACCATATGCACTTATAGCATGAAGGGAAAATCCCCAAACAGTGTTCATCTGAAATTTGAAGCATGTAGCCATGAGAAGTAAGCCATTTCCTTCAAAATGGAAAGGTTCTCAATACATCTAAAGAAAGACTACCATCATTGGCGAGATTATTCCATTTGCAATTTCTCAAAATGAAATTAAAGCAGACATAGACTCTTTCTCTATAGCGCCTCTCCAGCAAGTGAAGCAGTCATGTATACAGATGCCAGCACTGGTCATTACAAAAAATTTCAGATACACAAAAATGGAAACAAACGAAGCCCTCCCAGCAACACTCATAAGCTGAGCAAGTAAAACTTGCACAGGTGAATCAGAAAGGATACTGTTGGTTGTGATTCTTGGAAGTGAAATAATGGACCATAACACAGTCTGTCTTAAACCTTTTTCAGTAAACAGTATTACTTACTTTAAAATTAAAATATAATTGGAGACTTTACCTCTTTCATGTTTACATGGATGGAGCTGGAACATATTCTTAGCAAAGTATCTCGAGAATGGAAGAAAAAGTATCCAATGTACTCAGCCCTACTATGAAGCTAATCTATAGCTTTCATATGCAGGCTAAAACCCAGTTATAGCACAAGAAATGGGGAAAGGGGCAAGGGAGGGGAGGGGATGGGGGAGGATGGGTAGAGGGAGGGTGATTGGTGGGATCACACTTACGGTGCATCTTAGAAGGGTACGAGTGAAAATTACTAAATGCAGAATATAAATGTCTTCATATAGTGATTAAAAGGCCATGAAGGCTATGTTAAATATTTCAATGAAAATATTTCAGATTGTATATGAAGTCAGCACATTGTGCCCCATGATTGCACCAATGTACACAATTATGATTTAATAAAAATAAAAATAAAAAAATAAAAAATAATTTTAAAAGAAATGCTTCTTTATGAAATGTGACTATAGTAAATCTAAATCATGTTTATCATTGCTGTAACTTTATAGAGGTTTGGATAACAGCTTATTAATAATTGGGGAAAGGGAAATACTAGAGTGTTTGATAACTCACTACTCAAATTGCGTTTCAAAGATGGCATTGTTAAAGCAAATGATAATCCCGTTTTCTCTGGGAAAAATATTTTTAGAGAATGAACATTAGTCTCTATTCATCACTCACAAACACATACAAACTAAAATTTTGCCTTAGTAGCAATTATGGTGACAACCATAAACTAGCAGGTTTAATAGATATGCAAATGGAAATATACTTTCTAATCAATTTGTAAAAATCAGACTAAGTTAAAAACTCAAGAATATTCTATGAGGAAGTTTGTAGTACTGAATGTACCCAGACAAAGACATAGTCATGGGCCAATAAATCTGTCTACACTATGACTTATTTTTTTTCCATAAAAATCAAAGGAAAACTATTTTTAAACAAAATACAGAAAAAAATAAACAAATACTTAATCCTGGCAAAAGGAAAAATTTCATGAGGATAAAAGAAATACTAGCATCATCTGGTCTTCCAGACGATTTTCTGTTTCTTTGACTTGGTGTCAAGTCTCTTACTCAAGTGGGGACCCAGCAAACAGAGCAGAGGTTATAGCTAAACTCAGAATGTAAACAGGATGGAGCTCAAACAGATGTCACATTGATATCTGTGGCCAGCAAAATCCATTCCCCTAAAAGCCTACCCCACATTCACCTGCATCTTTTCTTTTTAACATTCTCTTTATTTTTAAAATCTTAAGTTACCATAGCAACAAAGTAACCTGATGAATCCAAGAGCTCATTATTTTTTTTGTTGTTGTTGTTACAGGATAATTCAGGAATCTCTTTCAAAAGACTGGGTTTAGCTCCTTGTCTCCAGCCATGCATTCCCTTAGCCATCTAGTGTGTTTTTCTTTCTTTTTTTTAATGTTTTTATTGTTTGTTTCAGAATAATAGGGGGCGGGGGTTACACATGTTTTGGTTATATAGTTTACTTTCGTATAGTTTTAAGTCAAAGATACATTTGTGTCCTTCACCCAGAAAGCATGCAGTGTACCCATGCAATATACCCCAATGTACCTGGCGGGTAGGAATTTACCCACGTCCCTTCTCCCCCTCCCCACTCTCTTAAATTTCACTGAGTTTTCCTTCCATAAGAGAATGAATTTTGCTTCTGATGAGCATGAAAGTGCTGATCAACTAAAACTAAACTAGTTTCAGTTTAGTATCAACAAGAAAAGATCAAACAACCCCCTTAAAAAAATGGGCAAGAGACATGAACAGAAACTTTTCTATTGAAGACAGACTACTGGCCAACAAACACATGAAAAAATACTCCATGTCTCTCATCGTCAGGGAAATGCAAATCGAAAGCACACTGAGATATCACCTAACCTCATCTGCATCTTAATATTAAAGTAATAAGCATAATACTAACCTGTATAAAGGGTACCTGCTATCATTATTTTCCAGATAAGAAAGTGAAAAATATGATGAGGACTATGGATGACTTACCCAATAATTAGAATTTAGTAGTTCAGTAGCTTCTAAAGACAGGGAGAGGGCTGGGGGTCTTCTAACCTAGAGCACATTTATTGGAAGGGAAGCATAACAGCAAAGGGCCAAAGGCTGTATTGAAAACCTGAGCTAAAATTAAAATCCAAGCTCTACTGGCTAACTCTTGGCAAAGTTATCCTAACCTTCAGACTATTCCTAACAACTAGGGGAAATAATAGTACCCACCTCGTAGTGTCATGTGGGTACTATAAGTGGTACATTGCACATAAACCTTTTTACACAGTATTAAAAATATCGATGCTTATGATTATCATTATTATGAAAAACATGCCATGGTTTCTGCAAACATTCCAAATATTTTGAAAAATTTTTAAACAGCTCTTCAAGGTGGTGTGAGTCTCAGAGCTGGATCAATTCTCAGGATAACATGATAGGCAGTGGTCTTAAGAAGTAGAGCAAGTTTATGAAAATTATTCCACCATATCAAATTATTGGCTTCACCAAGCTTTTCATATGTAGTTTTAGTCAAGGAAGATATTTTCCATTTTTATGCTCGTTGAATGAACAGAATTGTTACATTTTAAGGTGTGTGTGCATCATCAGTTTCCAAGAAACATATACAGATACTTAATAAAACCACACCTCAGTTTCTTCAGTTTTCACATGAGGCTTCAGAAGGTGCTTCAGCCTCCTGAACTACCTAGACCCTAATTTCCTTCATGTGGCCAAAGTTCTGTAAGACGCCTGGTGGTAACACTTTCTGATCACCTGATTGCAAGTGAGGAGTGTTGACAGTCATCTCTCCCAGGATCCAGCTGTAGTTAGATGGACTCTGAATTTCCCCCTGCTCCATCTTCCCACCTGTATCTTTCTCTTTTCACTATTAAAAGAAATCTGCTGTGTTAATAACTACTAAGTATGTTTAATAATATAACTCAACATGGAAACAGCTATTTACCACAGCCTGCTTTTGTAACACAATGGATCAGATGAAAACTTGCAGAACAGTCTCAATTATTTCTGCTCCTCAGAACTCAGTATAATTAAAATCAGCAGCTTTATCCATGAACTTCATTATACTCTCATTTTACCTTCAATCTTCTCTGCCACCAAAACCTTTTACAAGAGCCATTAATAAAAAGGAATGGAGACTATTGCATTCTCCTCTTTCTGCTCTTACCTAACCTCTGATCAAGCCTTAACAAGCAAATAAAAAAAAAATGGGCAAAAGATGAGCAGGGGAGGGAGAATAAGAATCGAAGTGCTGAGATAGTTCACAAATGGTCTAATTACAACTGGGAGACAAAGCGTTTGTCGGTGCATTTTACTCTTGTGTTCCTGTTGTTTCTTCTTTAACTTTCATGGCGATGAGTCTGCAAAAAGACCAACTGGCCTCCTACAAGGGCTATGTCCTTAAGCCTTCAAACATGGAGAAGGAAAGAAAGTACAAGACATGAACGTGGAGAACGCAATGGAGTTGAATGCTGATGCGTCCTTTTGCAGTTTTAATTCATTTGAGACCCATGCTTAAGTATGTCAGTCTCTGAAGTCTTCAGATAGAGGAAGTCTGGAAAGCACTGCATCAGCCAACCACAAATACCAAATACCTAACACTTTTGTACACAGCTGGGGCATCAGTTACTATTTCAGACACATTTGCTATAAAGAAGATATCAAATTCATTGACCAACCATTTCATAGCATTTACATGGACTCTATTAAATTGTGATTTCTGTTAGGCTGGGGAGTCAGGCCTGATTTGTTAGACACTTTAAATCCATATATTTTCCCAGTTCATGATACAGAATAGGGTCTTAACGTTCAATAAAACGAATGAATAAATAAGTAAATATAAGCGAACACATGCGTGTTGGATTCTAGTTTCAGCTGTTAACTTCTGGTGACCTAACGGAGCCACTCCCCTCTACCATATTTTCTCCCCCCACACAAACCCAAACACAGCACACTACACAACCTAAATTGCAGTATCCCAAAATTCTACTACATAGTTTTTAAAAAATCAAACTCCCAGACTATATGATGAGAGAATCTCTTCTAGCCTAGAAGTCTAGGATCTCTCTCCGGTTGAAAGAGGTTCAAGGTCTCGACAGTAGAAGGATATTCCAGATCCTGGACACAGCATAAGGCGAGCAGAATGGTCACACTTGTGCCAGCCACCTACAAACCCCTACTTGATGCCAGAAACCAGTATAGGCACTGTTATCTCTGCTTTACGATGCGCAGACTGGACTGATGGACAGAAACGTCACACACCTTGTTCACTGGTGTTTCATAGCTAACGCGCTCATAATCATCACCATTGGGGCTGCACCTGTGGCTCAAGGAGTAGGGCGTCGGCCCTATATACCAGAGGGGGTGGGTTCAAACCCAGCCCTGGCTAAAAACTGAAAAACACATCATCATCACCATTGTCTAGTTGCTGGGTATTATTAACATACGAACCCAGGCTTTTAGGAACTTAGAATCTATTTGAGAAAAGAGATGAGTTCCGTTTTGTCTATTCATTGTAAGAACAACATAACTTTGTATCTGACTGAGGGTGAGAACTCCATGCATCAGGGAAGAGGGAAAAGAGATAGAAAGAGACATGATGATGGAGTAGAAGGGCGGGCAAGGGGGAAATTAGTTGATTAAAGCTTTAGATATCTTGGGTGGCGCCTGTGGCTCAGTGAGTAGGGCGCTGGCCCCATATAATGAGGGTGGCTGCTTCAAACCCGGCCCTGGACAAACTGCATCCAAAAAAAAAAAATAGCCGGGCATTGTGGTGGGCACCTGTGGTCCCATCTACTCGGGAGGCTGAGGCAGGAGAATCGCCTAAGCCCAAGAGTTGGAGGTTGCTGTGAGCTGTGACTCCACAGCTCTCTACGGAGGGTGATAAGGAACCTGCTTGGGGCTGTGCTGGGTTAACTCGCCTGCCCCCACTTCCTCTGGGAGCCTTTCTGAACCCTGGGGAGCATGTCAGGGGTCAGGCCTGTGCTCCCACAGACGTCTATGCCCATCTCCTTCTCAGCACTAACCAGAGCCCATTATGCCTCTTCCTTTTGTAAGGTAGGAGGGCAACCTCTTCTCTCTAAACAAGAAGCCGGTGCAGCTGCAGGAGCGGAACAATTCTTATGAGCAGAGGGAGGGCTTTTCTCTGGAAACAGCTAGACACTTCCTTGAATTTGAAGGGTGAGGCACTCCAGGGCCTAGGGAAAGGGCAGAACTGTCTACTACTCTCCAGGGCTAACACTGAAGAGGGAACGTGGAGAGATTTCTGTAGACAGAGTGTTCATGGGGGGCCTTACCCTCCTGAGCCCTCCTCTAAGGGCGCCCAGGGACTCTGAGCCTCACAACCCTGGAGCAGGCGGAGGATGGGGAGACCTATTTATATATATATGCACGTGTCCCACACTTGTCACAGTGCAAGTCATTTTCCAAAAGTGTCACAGTGATCTTTATGTCTTTATTCTAACCACAGTCAAGTCAAATTAATGAAAATTTCTAAATTAGTAAAATCCCCATTTCAACGAAAAACTGAGCAGTACATTAGTCAGCTGCGCGACTAAACAGCATCTGTGCGAGAAAGCCCATCCTGATGTCACAAGCTGAGAGAGGTAAGCTAGTCACACAAAAACGCTGAAAACTACGTGTACAGTGTCAGTTGCTCAGGGAGGTCAAGTAAATTTGGGGAAACAAGAAACAAGCCTGGGACACCAAGCTGGGGCTGCCCCTCCCAGGGGCACGACTCCCTTCAATTCCTACTCCCTGTCTCCCCCCAGCGGCGGGGCCGGTGCTGCAGGCAGGACGCACACAGGACAGCCAGGCCTCACGGAAGCGGCTTCTACCCCGCTGCGCTTACATCTTCTTTGAGAAATGTTAAATAAATACATTTTCTCCCAGTTCATATGTGGAGATGGATATGGGCCTTTTAAGAAATAAATATCATTTCTCGAAAAAAAAGAAAAAACCCAAGGAAATATTTAAGATTATTAAACCATCATGATTCTGGCCCTCACTCCAAATAAACAGGATAAATAAACCCTCCCTTCCCTTCATTTCTAATGTAGTGAAGCTTTTATACACCCCCGAAGGGTGAGGGAATTTCATATTTGCATCTTATTTGAACTGTGCTGGCATTTTGCTAGATTTTTCACTGCAGTGTGGCAGCCCTGAACAGTCTGTTTGGAGATACGAAGCAATCGCTGTTCAGACTTTCTAATTCCAGGCCTCCCCACGCATACCAATGCATGCACGTACTTAGGGTATCGATGACCAGCACACGATTGCTGGGATTGGGCAGGAATAGAAACCAGAGATGTGCCAGGTACGTACCCAGTAATATCAATGGATGTCACTTATTGAATGATGACTATGCTGGGCACTCACACCATACTTAATTCTCAGAGCACTATAACAATTGCTAACATGTACCCCACACTTCCTATGTATCAAGCTTTATATATGTCAACTCCTTTAATGCTGTCACAGCCCTAAGTTAGGGTGGAGCTGGGATTTATACCCATAGGCTTATCACTGCTACACCATAATGCCTTTCCAAGAAGTGCTATTATTATCCCAAAGTACAGATGGGGACATTGGGGCTTGGCGAGGCTGGCCAGCTCACCCAGGTCACATGGCCAGCAAATGGTCATGCAGGGCTTAGGACCCAGTCTGGTTCCAGCCCACATTCCTTCCTGTCTCATAATGGCCAGGCTAGCTTTGTCCCTGTGGCATACATGACAAATATAAGCTTGAGCTGCGAAAGCCAAAGGCAGAAAAAAGTGAGGAAATGTGAATAAAGTTCAAAGTGCATAGAAGCTGTTGTAAAAGTCCTTACAAATGGACTGACCATACAAATTACTGTTCAACGTTTTGGAAGTGAAATTTCCAATAATGCCAGGACAATAGGCATAAACAATGAGGAATGGTCACTCGAGAGGGTGCTGATGTAAAATCATGCTCGTATCTCCATGAATTTAAGTACTAACAGCAATGAGTAAAAAAGTATATGGAGGAAAACAACCAAATACCTCCTTCTCTAAGTCAAATGATCCTTGTAAATAATGAGCATATGTGTGTCACTCTGACAGCTTTGAGACAGAATGTTATGTTCCATTATTTCACTTTCAAGAAACGCAGTCCACAGTGTCCCTTCTGATTGACCCATGTAACTTGAACTTGGTTGGCTTATTGGTGTTGCTGGGAGGGCGTCATTTGCTTCCATCCACGTGGATTCGATGTTTCTTAATTTTTATGTATCTCAAAACTTGGTAATGACCCCCCTAATATTCTCTTGATAAGCTAACATTAAAGCCCTCTAAAAGGAATTTCAAAATTGCATCACAGGGTAAGAACACACAACATCGTAGTCAGGAAATGGAAGTGATTTATTGAAACCAGGCTCTATTACCCACGTTGTGTATTTATCTCAAACGTCTGAAAATAAACTACAGACATATCTATGTTTCATTTTTTATTTGGCTTATAATGACTCCTCTTCAGAACAAATAAGGGAGATTTAAAGGAACTGAACCTTGGATAGTCCCCGGCCTCCTCTGGCCTCAGAGTGTTGCTGTTTTACCTTAATGTCTTTGCCTCCATTTTATAAACATAAGGCAAGTATCTCTCATTCTAAGCAATCTATGTACAGAGGTCTAAACATAAAAGAATTGAAACGGTAGATTCCTGACTTATTTTGAAACACGCAAAGCTTCAAACATTGAAAGTTTCCACGTTTTAGAAGATCCTTCAGAAGAATGATTCTTCACAGTCCAGCTCCCTTGGTTACTATAAACTTGAACATGAAATGGAGGAAGGAGGCTTAGTTCTAGGAACTTAACATAAGTAAGTGCTTGGGTGGATTGTGAAAATCAAAGCCAAACAGTCAAAGAGAGACCCCAGAAGACGAAGCTGCCATCAAGTCTAGGAAATCCTATAGTTCTCAACCTTCCTAATGCCGCGACCCTTTAATACAGTTCCTGTGGGTCGCGACCCACAGGTTGAGAACCTCTACTATAGGAGAAAAAGTAACTCTATGATAAATTCAGTGGCCACAAAGTATATCCTTGTTGGTATTTTAATATTAGTATCAGTGTTAACATAATTTATAATAATTTATTAGTTTCCATAATGCTTAAAATTTTTCTTACAGAAAAGCAAAGGGAAGAAAAAGGAAAGAATACTAATATATTTCTTCATCTTGGCTTTTATTTTGCTAATTGGCCTTCATTTTATTTTCACTGCCCTAGGCGATTTCCACACTCTATGTATCTTTATATTTATGTCATTTCTTTGTATTATTTATATATAAATCATAATAGCTAATACTTTAGCCCCCATGATTATTGCCGAGCATGGAGAAAAGGATGATTAAAAAACTTTATGTGGACATAAAGAAAGGCCACAGTAATGTTGATTAGCTTAAATATGAAGTCCATGTAGAACTAATACTATTACAGTGTCTTCACTCTGAGATTTCTCTGTCAACACTCCTGGAACTATTTCCCATTGACATTAACACAGATATTTCTTCTCTAGCTTTTTTATCTTTGTGGAAGGCACAGGCATTTTTATTAAATATTTATCTAAGTGAAATTTCATAAGATTTGGTATTTCTTGAATATGCGTGCAGTAGGCTTTCTCCCCATCCTTTCAAAATAAGTAAAATATTTCTGTTTCTGTAGCATTCCAGATACACACATCCTGACAAATTGGTTTGTGATGATATGAGTAGAGGCAGTTTGCCCATAATTGAAGACATTTTGCCAACAAGTCACAGACTGCCAAGAGAAGCAGCAACAGCGCTCTGAATATAAGCGTATGATCCCTATGTAAATATTGAGGCTTTCTGCCCTTTCCAAAGCAATGGTTCAAGCCCAGATGACTGGCAGGTACCTTAATTAATCATGGCGCCATGTTTTGTCCATTGTCGAGGACGACTGTTAGCTCAGCTCCAAACTAATACTCACTCTCCCCAACCCTCTCTTCAATGTGATCCATTTCTTTTTGTCATGACCACATTCTTTTGAACTGGGACGCTTTTGATCCTCATTTTTTATTGGTGTCCCTTTCAACAAGATTTATGTCAACACTGAATTTTCACTTGTTCACTGTTTTTTTAATCACTTCCAGCATGAAGACGTGTATATATTTTCTCTCTTGAAATGTGACATTAGAACTTATGAAAATCAAAGTTGTTTAGGAATTCATAAAATATAATTTGTGTGCAAGCAATTGATGACCAAAACTAATAATCCTCTTTTAAACGATGAAGAAATGGCAGGTTCTTAATACTGTAGATGGGGCTTGTCCCTTCTGCCAAGAAGGGGGTAAATGACCACTCTTTTGGAACTTTTTTTTAGGCCATTACAGAGTGACTTCCTATCCTAGAGCAGCAATTTATTGAATAAATTCCCAGAGGTGAGGAGAGTTAATATACCTACTAAGTGGGAGCATCTGGTGGTCTTCTCATTAATAGCTCTTGCCCATTACAGGAAGTTTGTAAGAGACAGTGGTAAGCCCATCACAGCTCTTAAGAGCAAAACCTTATACTCTTTAGTGAGATTAATTATTGACTTTGAGGATGTATTTTCTGACTTAAACACTAGAAAAGCATTCATGCTATCATTTTACCAGCTTCAAGCTTTCCCACCGCCATCCCCTCTGATAATATTTACAGTAGCATCTGGAGTTATCGTGATAGCTTTTCATTTGAACTTGACAATGTATAAAAGTCCTCCCCTCTCCATAGCAGATCTTCCATCTGGATGCCATGGCATGCTCCAGATTCTTACATCACTGCTAATGGTTGTCGGTCTTTTGTCCACCCCAACACACGCCCTATAAATAAGAGAGGCTCACTCAGCTGGCTGGGATGTCAGGTGGGGGAAGGGCAAAGCATACAGAGTCCATGTGAAGAGGTGCAACTTCCAGAAGCCCCTCCCATTCTCCAAGTACTTCTAATATACTCACACATCTAGACATTTTGAAGTATTAAGAGCCACTGATTTGTTACATCTATTTTTACTAGCTATTTTTTTACAGCTACTTTTGTGAAATCATCAATGATTTCTCTCCCATGTTCCTTCTTTCCTTTCTGTCACATTTTCTAATAAAGGTTTTATAGTCGGCATCATATCTGCCAAGGGTAACACACAAGTTACATTTTGCTAGGCACTCACAGAGCTAATCTAATTAGTAGCCTAAAATACTCT
Source organism: Perodicticus potto (assembly GCA_963574655.1). NCBI lineage: Eukaryota > Metazoa > Chordata > Mammalia > Primates > Lorisidae > Perodicticus > Perodicticus potto. The sequence goes on along the minus strand of CAUYRH010009694.1, from coordinate 22,019 downwards.
AAAGAAAAAAATATGTGTCTTCATTTGCTTATTCCAAGAAGGCATATTCCACTGACAAGATGCGTATGTAACTGTAATGCATCTATTAATTCATCAGTGATAAGATGATGGCACCATCCCTGAGCTTCATCAGTTGGTAATAAGGAGTGTGGGCCAGGAACGGCCAAGGCATTGGCAGTGAGACCAGGGCAGCCCTGGCTGGTCTGGACCTCTGGGGAAGCAGGGAGGACGTGGCCCAGGCCAGCTGCAGGGTAAGTGGCCAGTATCCAGGACCCCATAAATGTGGTTTTTGGCATCTTAGGATAAGCAGTGTGGCTGGTGAAGAGTTACAGAAGCAGATGATCAAATCACAGAGATTAAAGAATTCCCTACCAACATAAATGCAAAAGATAGTTCTTTGGGAAACAAAAGCAAGTCCTTGGTTAACACCATCTGAACAATGTTTACAAGCCCACCACGGAAGTGTGTGCAGTGCTTAGGAGGCTGTTTGTTTAGTGGGGTGCATTTTTAGCAATCACTGGAGTAATATGTGTTTAGTCTCAACATTCACTGATAAAGGGGAAATACTAAAAGTGCCTATAATCACACAAATCTGAGATGAAAATTGTTAACATAATACCATTTAACTTTCTACTATTTTTCCTATGTGCAAAGACTATATATAGTTTTTGTAAAAATCACTTATTTTTAAGTATATTATTTTAAAGCTTTTTTTAAAACTTGGCAATATAAATTAATGGTTTTATTTATATATGCAGGCATTCTGAATACAGAAGGATACTCAAGAGATTAATTTGTTATTTGTCAAAGAGAATCAACTGGGATTGTTTTCCTAATACATTTCTTTAAGGTAAACGGACAATTTTTTTGTGAATTTTGTTTTTAATTCCACTCTTTTAAACCTCATTATTAGGCAACTAATTCTAGACCAAGGGAATCCTTCCATAAAGTTCTTCTGCTTCATTTCACCCTCCATGGGACAGAATGGCAATAGGTTACAAACGAGTTGGTGAACAGATTTTCATTTCAGTATAGGGTAGATAGTTCCTACATAAAAATTACCTGAAAGCTTCTAGATCTTCGGGATCTATCTTTAAGTAGCTATACCTATAATTTAATATGCTGAACCAGGATTATGGGAGTCAGCTAAATATGTGGATTAGGTTTGCCAGTTCTTCCTCATAAATAATAATGTTGTACTTTCTCTCTCCAAACAACTGTCTGCCACAATGACAACTGATTATAGAACAAACAAAGAGGGTTTCTAGTGATGGATCCTTAATAGGCTTTAAATAATAAAAATTAGACCGTGGTAGGCTCACAGCATAACAATTACATTTCACTTGTTTAGAATATAATCCAAATTCTCACATTGACTGCATGCTGTGTGTTTAAATTTGAGTTCACTGAGACCCCCTGATTAGATCAGATGCATCTTGTAGTATTTCTTTCAATATCCAGCTAACTATGGTATTGGATTTAGCAACAATTCCCTTCAGAGCCCTGATGTGGCATCTGGAGAAACAGCTGCTCAGTTTCATATTGGAGAAATATTCGTGGAATGAAATGTGTATGTGTAAAACTAGATATAGATTTTATACGTCCTGTTTTTATTTAATGAAAGAGTATGTTGCTTTAAGAAACCATTAAGCATTTTAACGTTTACTTATATTTTCACTTTGCATAACAAGATTGTCTCAGAAGCTGATGTCACCAAGATCCTGACATATCCCACATGCCTGGAGCAAATGCGTTTTCTAGCACTCGCAAAGATCGCATCAGAGCGTCACACTGTGGCGGATGCAGGGAACATACTGGTGGCTCCCGGAAGGTCTCAGCAGGTGCCGCTAACCAGGGACACTGGGCCTCTGGGCCCAGCCCTGACCCAGCCTGAAGCCTCACTCACTGCTTCAGGCTCTGCCCTTTAGACATTCAAGGACATGTTTTCATAGACTTTTAAAAGTTAAAACAATGGGGTGGCGCCTATGGCTCAAAGGAGTAGGACGGAAGTGCTACTTCCATATACCGGAAGTGACGAGTTGAAACCCAGCCCCAGCCGAGAAATGCAAAAAAAAAAAAAAAAGGTTAAAACAATGTGTTTCCAACACAGACTGCAAAAAGGAAAAGCTGAAATAGGTACTGTGCCCATGTCCTGCATTTAGTTAAGTCCAGGGAAAATACCTAAAGCTGCTCTTCGCTTTCTGACCTTCTAAATTGACTTCCTCTAGGAAGGCCCTCTGCAGGTGACCCAGACGAGCCAGCTTTCCCAATGTCCTCTCCTAACTTCAGGCACACGACACCCTTGGACTGGGACACGTTTTGTGAGGATGCTTTTATTAGCCCCATTCACATACAAACACAACTGGAGGAATACACATCGAACTGGTTTTGTCAAAGCCAGCACACAGACAGGACGTCCTTCAACTTGCCATCTTGTAAGCCCTTTCTCATACCTATGGTCACACCCATCCTTTCCACCTTTCACTTGTCCCCCTCTCTGCCTAAGGCCCAAGTCTCTCGGGCCACCTGTTCTCTGGAGTCCAACCCATCTCCCTTCTCAAGGGGCAACTCCTTACTGATCTGCTCGCTCCCTTCCCGCATCTTCATCACCTGTCTACTGACCTCTCCCCTCACCACCAGCCCTGAAACATATACAACTCTTAACCCAGAGTCAAAACAGAGACCCCACCCACTTCTCACTGCCCCCAGCGATTGCTATTGCAGCTCCCTCCCTTTTACAGCCAAAAAGTTTTCTCCAAAGTGCTCGATGCTTTCTTTGTTTCCATACCTTTCACCCTTTCCGTAAGGTCTCATTGACTGTTTTCACTGAGATCTCTGATTTCTATGTCAGGGGGCTCAATCTAATGGATACCAGCCAACCCTTTCCAGAGCACACAACACGGCTGAATGTTCTTTATCTTGGAATCGTCTCTCCGTTTGTCTTTGGTGGCTGCCTTCTCTTGGTTCTGTCCTCCTACCTGGCTCCAAGTTCTTACTCTGCCAACCATTACATGGACATTCCTGCTAAGGCTATTTCTGTGCTGTCCTTCCATCTTCTTCTGCTACACACCACCCCTAGCCCAGATTACACATTCCCGTTGCTTTAATTAGCACGTGCCAATGACAGTCACACATTCATCTCCAGGGCAGATCTTTCAACAGGATGCAGACATGTGGGCCACCTCCCAGGGCACATCTCACCATGAGAACCTCCAACTCAATGTGTGCGAACTGGAGCTCATTCTCCTCCTATCCCCAGACACGTTCCCCCTGCTGCACACCGTTTAGAAATGAATGGCGCCCACCGTGCATGGAGTAGCCTATTGGGCCACCTGGCTCTGCCCCTCCCCTTCACACCACACTGTCCACTGCCGTGAGCTAGTGAGGAGGGCACACCACTCTCCAGAGTACAAAGGTCTCTACACACAGCCACCTCGTCCCCTTGCAGTTCTTACCCTACACAGCCGATTTGAAGAAGAGAGGGAAACAACACTAGGAAAAGCTCTTCTTTTCCTCAGCAAGGGAATGTTAAGAGGTCGATTAAAATAAAAAGCCACAGTGGAGCTTTGTCCCCAACACAGCATCTCTGTCCCAGTTGCTGCTACAACTCTAAGGTTAAGTGTGGTCAAAGAGCAAACAGCGCTTTTCTGCCCCAAGAACTAGGTGAGAATTAAAAAAAAAGAAAAAGAAAAATCATGGTTTAGCTGTAAAAAAGAATCCCAGGTCCTTTAAAAACTAGAAAAAAATGAAATCTAAGAATTTTCCAGATTATATTGTCAAGGAAATAGAATATATATGGGACACTTCTTATGAACAGCCAGACTTGTACCGTCTACTATGTAATACATTACAACTGGCCATATGCGATTAATTACTGAAAATGAAACAGAATCTCCGATTGCGTTCCTTAGTCACAGCAACTGCATCGCAAGTACTCCAGTAGCCATACAAGGCTTGTGGCTCCTACGGTGAACCACATAGAATAAAACATTTCCATTCCTGCAGACAGTCCTCGTCTAGACAAACACAATTACAGAAATGAGAAGGGCAAATAAAACAAAGAGAGATAGGATGTGATGAGAGAGGAAAAGGCCAGGGGTGGATTTGTAGTGGAAAGAGCTGAGTCCTTGGCCTTTAGGCTGTAAGAGGAGGTCTGTCAGATCAGCAGGAGAAGATCTCGGGGGACATTCAGGGAAAGGTTTTCCTCTGACTTGCTGGGACGGTGGTGCTCAGAGGAAACTGAGTGAGCCTAGCCTTGATGTCAGCAGTGCAATTATTACACTACTTTCCTCCTCGAAGACCCAAGCAGCAGCTGTGGTGCTGGGGTCCAGACCTTTAAAAGAGTTGGCGTTGACTTTGAGTGCACTAATAACGTGCTAACGAGTACGTTTAAAGCAACAGTTGATGCATGATTTGCCTCGTTATGCACTGGGCACTTCTTATCATAACCAGATCATTACCGACTTGCATTCTGATGTTCCTTTTTAAGTGAAGAGTGGTAGCCAGCATTCAATCACCCACACGTGTATTTTTCTAGCAAGACAATCTCGAACATGACAGGAATTATATCTAGCCTGTATCTGGATGGTCCCAGCGTTTACCATAAACAGTGCCTGGCACAGAGTGCAGATTGCATACATGTTTGTTACATGAAAATATGTTGGGCATCATTCACAAGCCTCAAGAAGGTTTGAAAATGCCCAGACTATAAAATAAAATATGTTTTCCTAGTATAACAGTTTAGAATCCGGGGCCTCCTTCCAAGCTCTGGCAGAATATCTTCCCTCTTCTCCAGCCCCTCATCCCAGGCTCCCGAGCCTCTGGCCAATCTCCTTTCTTCCACAGAACCACTTGCCCTCAAAACCCATATGCCTTTGCTCATGCTGCGCCCCCATCTGTGAATCCCTCCTTCCTGCTTCCCACTCCAACCCCCCAACAAACAAAACCCTGCCCATCTTCTCAAGACTGTTCATCCCAACCACGTACGTCTTCCCGGCACTTCCTCAGGAACTTGTTAGACACTGGTACTACTTTGTTCTGATTCTCACAGAGATTAGGTTCCCTGCACGGCTGTTTCCTTCTCTGCAAGGTAAATCTTTTTTTCATTCCTCCTGTGTTCCCATCAGTTTATTTTTTTTCCCAATAATTGCTGAGATTCCACTAGGATTTGTATTGTGGATACACTATGTGCTAGATTTACATATACAGAGGGTGTGGAGAAATGTATACACATTGTAACAGAAATTACCTATGCATAACTTTGGTAGCTGTATTGAAGGTACTCCTATTGGTGAAGAGTCCTAGACAAGGCTACACACATCCACTTCACCTGCAATTTGTACACATGTTGGGAATGATCAGTTTTACTCCCAACAAGATCACTTACGTTGTGTATACATTTTTTGGCACCTTCTGTATATTTAGTTGCAACATTTTTTTTTTTAACGCCATCATCAAAATAACATATCATCTGGCTATTTTCCTTACTGAAAATGTCTACTTTGATTTACATCAGTGACATCTTTGGGGATTTTTAGGGTAAGTATAGACTTAATTTTTCATTCAAAACTCAACTTTTTTGCCAACCCTCTCCTCACACCTCTAAGACCAGGAAATATTCCAAGATTTTTAGAAAATATGTTTACTTATTCTTCAAATGTACTTGGAAGGAGATCAAAGCATGGAAAAGTAAAAGCAGATGAATAGGATTTGTGGGATAAAAGCGATATATTCAATTCCTTTAGTTGTCAGTTCCAAGAAAAAGAGAGAGAAATGATAAAGAAAGGAAGAAATGATGGAAAGAAGGGAAGAAAGCTCAAAACTGTGAGGCAATAATTTTAATGTTTTTCAAAATAGGAATAAATTACATCTATGAAGTGTAGAATGACTTTTTTTTTCTTTTTTTTTTTTTTGCAGTTTTTGGCCGGGGCTGAGTTTGAACCTGCCACCTCCGGCATGTGGGGCCAGCAACCTACTCCTTTGAGCCACAGGCGCCGCCCAAAATTACCTTCTTTTTAAAAAAACATGCATATAAGTATGACTCTGCTTTGTATATCTTGGTGACCAATGAAAAAACTAAGGAGTATTTTTAATACTTACAGTGAGATTTTATAAAGATAAGAACGAGTCAAAGTTATAGTCTATGTATCCAACTGGACAGAAATTGATTCTCTAACAGTCCAGATGATGTTAGGCTGCCTCGTCCGAAGGACCACTGACAAGATACCTGATTGCTATGAAGGACAGATTCCTTCCATTTCGGTGACATGGAGAATGTCACAGGCACTAGGAAATTCTGCACATGGTATGAAGCTGCCTACTGGTTTCCCTAATTTAAAAAAAAAAAAAGAAGTTTTAACTATCAATTACTTAAAGACAAAACCGGGAGAATCAAACTGTATAGAACAGAAAATTATTTTTATTAAGGTTTGAACAATCAAAAATGTTTATTTTCCTCCCAGAATCTGTAAGACAATTTCAAATGACAATTAAGTACTGGTTAGGAGATGGAAAAGGAGAAAAGTAGGCACTGGTAAAATACAATTAGTTTCCATTTCATTCACCAAATCCATGCAGTTATGACCAATACAGGAAGTCCGTCTTTTATAATTCTAAGGACATCATGGGTAACACAAGTAAAGTGAAAGAAGTACTGAAACTATCTGTGCCTCAGTTTGCTCACCTGTAAAATGGATCAGTAGCAGCATTTACTTTATTGGGTTGTTACAAGGACTGAAAAATAAAACCAGACCAGTGAAATCACTTGATATTTTCTCACAAAGACAACACAGCAGTGAAGAGTTTGAAGCTCTTTTCTCCCGGGCACCAAGGCCTTGGCCTCCCCTCCCCCTCATATAACACATATTCTGACCAAGATTTTAAAACTTCAAACTACTTTAACAGATTTCTAATACAAAAAGGCCAAATAGTGAATTTTGAGCTGCCACTTGGAATGCTAAAGAAAATAAATAGTATTTCTTATCCTGAACCAGAAAAGTTAGCAAATTTGTGCTTCCAACAGAGGGCAGGGATATAGGTCACAAGGTGATAACCCTATAATCAGGTGTTATTAATAATTAAAATACCCAAAATAAAAATAGTAAAAAAAAAGATTAAAATGCCCAACTAAAAAATTATCATCATTCCATGGGGGAAGATGCTAAATTCTATAAAATAATAATTAAAACATCATTTAAAGACTCTCCATGAGCCAGGGATCTCCATGAAATACAGAATAATGGCAAGAAGCCAAACGTAACCAGTATGTGTTACATGTCTTTGGGGTCAATCACGTCAAGATCCTGCGAAGAAGAATATCGGCACAGACTCAACTGTGAAAAGAATCAAAAGAAATTCTTCTTCCAAATCCAAGGCAGTTACACACAAAATGACTAATACATCATTATCAACAAAGTCCAGGACAGTAGGTGAAATGAAACGAGTGGTCAAGATTTCCTCAGAACAGGACAGAAAAGCATATTCTATGGATTTGAATGAGCACACTTGTACATTTCAGTCTGCCTGAAACCAGGATGAAGAACAAGAGATGGAGACTCGCGGCTGGTTTTGATGGGCAGCTAGTGATACAGGTGCCACCCGACCCATGGGCAGAAACGTGGCTGCCATTCTGGTGGCCCAAGTACAGAGCTGCTATCCCATCAGCCAGCAAACCATTTAATGGCCATCTTGAGGAAAGAATGAGTTGCTATCGTCAAACTTTCTGCAGACAATTTTGGGTAAGATCGAGAATGTTCTGGCATCTAAGTGTGGTGAGGTTCGGAACAAAATCCAGAGACCAGCCCTCATACAAGACCTGTAGGGACAACAAGGCCACAGATAGGCAACAATTAGAAAGTGACTCAGAGGGGTCTGACTACAGACATATAGGATTATCTTCCATTTACTTACCTCTGTTTTTATTTTTATGTGTGTTTGAGTGATAAATCATAAATACCTATGATAAATATAGTAGAACCTCCACAGTTGACCACCTCCTTAAGATGACCTCATTTTCATAGACCGGACATGCACCCCATGTGTGTATCAGTACAGCAGGCCTAGTTCCTTATGTTGACCACCTCCGTGTATTGACCAGTTTGTTACAGTCCTTTGATGATCAACTTCTAGAGGTTCTACTGTAAGTTTAAGAGCCTTGTCAATAAGTTGAAAATAAAAATCTTAATGAAAAAAATATCATGAACTTTTGATGTAGTTGAATGGGTGGCACGCTCCTTTCTTAGTGGTGCTGCTGGTAGTCTTTCCCTCCATGATGCCTTAGAGTACTGCAATGGGTTTGATATCAAATGCTGTGGTTTGAATATGACCCCTTCAAAGTACAGGTGTTGCCAATAGGATCACACCAAGCAGCAGAGCCTTTATGAGGTGATCAGGCCATGAGGGCCGCTCCCTCGGGAATAGGATCAAGCTCCTTCCAAGAGAGGCTTCAGGAAACATTCAGGCTCTTACCCTTCTGCCTTCCACCATGGGATGCACTGTGGACATTCTCCAGAGAGTGCAGTCCTCATCAGACAACCCCCGCCCCCCCGCTGGCACCTGGACCTTGAACTTCCCAGCCTCTGAAAGTGTGAGAAAATAAACACCTGCTCTTTACTAATCACCCAGTCTCAGGCATCGTGCAGCAGCAGAAAATGGACTGAGACACCATCCACCTGCTCTCATCCCTCGAGCACCTCCTCTCCATAACTGTCGTCAATCCACTCTCTCCTCCTGCTTCATATACAGTCGATATATTTGATTCTGTATTAAGTTTGGTCCCCTCAAACCATAAATAAGGGTTAAGAGGACAGATCTAAAGTCAACACTATTACACTGCTGAGATTCAAATTCCAGCTTTCTTGGTTCCTGGCTGTGTGGTCCTGGGTAAATTATCAAAACTCTCCTTCTTTGTACCTCAGTTTTCTCATCTGCAGAACGGGAACAATGTCATAGGCCTGTTGTGAAGATTAAATGGGATAGCACACGTGAAGTCCTTTGAGTGGTCCCAGACACAGATTAAAAGTTCTTTTTAAGTGTTGCAACTATACTTTTTAGTCTTGTCTTGTAACCATTGCATGAATTTAAGCTTTTTTCCTGATGTATCTTGAGAACAACTTTTACTCATCAGCCACATCCCTCTCTCCTCTTCCCACCCCTCCACTTTTTACCTGGCAATACTGCCTCGCTGGTGTATAGTAAGAAGTTGTGTTCCTCCAATACAAGACCCTCTCCTGGTTATCTCACATAGTGTTTTGTTAATAACCCCTGTGAGAGGGGTATTCTTAGCCTCGCTTTTCAGATGACAGGACAGACTGGAAAGGATTTAGTAATTCCCATGTCTCAAAGCCAGGTGTGGGGAGCTGCAATTTGTATCCAGGTTTTTGTGAGTCCAAAGCTTTACTGTTCTTCCCTCCCTTCTCCATACCACACATATCAGAGAAAGAAAAGAAAGACAAGGCCCATAATCAGCGCAGAGCTGCAAGGTCCCTCTTAGGGCGAGTAATCACAGTTCTTAGTAGGAGAACTCAGGTCAGACCAAGCCTGGACTCTTCCTAAATTTTCCATTCTTTTTTTGCCTTGCTATTGGTATAAGGTAGAAGTAAGCTTAAGGGAAGAAATAATTATTTCCAGAGACAAAATTATGGGTCAAAAATTTATATTAAATATCTAAAAGGGAACATGCCCAAAATGCAATCTAAGAAAGGAAGTTAGGGTTGGTGTAAGGCAGACTGTCCAAATTTCGTTGTCTTTTGTCTAGCAGCATCCCACATGCTCCCATGGACACGGTAAGTGCATCAAACACAGCTTTAATTGTAGGAGCAGACTGACACTTATTTGCTTTCATTGCAGGTATAGATGATGTTCTTCTCACCAAAAGAAAATTGTAATTCAGAGCACATCACTTTACTACTTCCATGTGCCTTCACAAATTACAATGGGAATACATTTCTGCAAAGGAGAACCCTATTGAATATATAAAATTTTACTTTATAAATGATTTGCATTTATGGTTTTATGCAAATAAAAAAGGAAACTGGAAAGATGTGAATAACAACATAATTATACCCGAAGGTGAGGTTCTGATAAAGGGAAACGTGGTTTCCTGGGTTTGGGAGCGGACGTTTCCTTAAAGTAGGAAATATTACAGGTAGAACCAACCCACATAAGCTTAGGGTTCCATTTCCTTGGGCATGTAGAAAGTCCCTTTAGTCCTTCATTCATTCAGGAATAGTACTGAGCCCCTACAAGGTGCCAGAGAACTGGAACTAAGGAAGGACCCAGGGAGGGACAAACCAGATGTGCTCCTGGCCTGGTGGAGGTCATCAATGAGAAAAAAAAAAAAAAAGGAACATGAAGTTACTTACAGATACCATCTGTTTCTGAAACCTTTCCCAGGGTATGTTTGGCAATGCTGTTCACTGAACACTTTTACAGATGGGAGAGTGAAGGTGTCAAAGGAAGTGACTTAGACAGCTCTGCCCTCCAGGAAAACCAGAGAGTGGATTCAGGGCTTCTGATTTAGAGGCAAGAATTTTTTTTTGAAACATTAAATGCATATTCTTCACTCAGGATGGCCATTTTTACGTCGAGTAATTAACTTCCAAAATGACATTGACATTAAATCGGTTACACTGAAGGGTATAAAACAATGCATACCCAGTATATACTGTTATGGAACACGATCGGTGCTCATTATTCAACCAAGAAATAGATGAGATTCCACAGACATCCTGTTACTGGTACATGAATGGACTTTAAAGTAGAGAAGGTTGGCCAAAAAAGTGTCCATAATTACATGAATGTATTCTGTCCTCAGGGTAACTCAGAGATAGGAGTGGGGGAGAAGGGAAGTAAGTTTTTCATTTAAATTTATTCAAGATTCTTTTAAATTAAAAAAATCCTCAGTGGAGCAACGGACAGCCTAGAATGAGACTAGAAGATATTCATTACCCAGATGCAGATGAAAGACTTTGTGAAAACTGCCTTCTGTGAAGTGATTTCATTAATGATATAAACCACACTCTTCTCTAACACACCTTTATTTGTGACCTTAACTACATGCACGGACTTCCCTATTAAAAAAAATACATTTTAGCACTGCCCTCCACTTATCTCACTCACGTAGATATGGAACTTATCTAAATATGCTTGTCAGATCGAGGAGAACTTGAAGATTTCAAACGTGAAAGTTCAGGTTGTCATACACCCAACGCAGGACCCCACAGAGCCCCGGAGCTGCTGGGAACTTGAGTTTATGAACACAAGTCCTCACTAAATCTAATCTAAAAGGCAGGTCTTTTTTGATGATGCCACGGAACCCTCTAGTATACTTTCCAGGACGCACAAAGGCCTGGAGAGGAGGAGCTGGGAGAACTTTCACCATCTGCCACCAACCTGGGTCATCATGGGAGTGCCATTAACTCACGGCTACTCAGTGTCCTAACTATGCAATTTCTGAATCAGATGAAGTTACCCTTAAAGTCCCTTTTCATTTCTAAAATTCAAATGTTTACATGTTCCTCCTAATATTTACCCTACAGTCTTCTTACTTTAAATTTACTTCCCTCTGATCTTGTGCTCACTGGGCATATAAAAACAGTCATTCATCATCCTCAAAGCATAGCACAGGAAGACATTTGTATATAACACAAAACACTATTAGAAAACTTCTTTGGATTAGTGCTTCAGGGTTAGTTTACTGTGCTAAGAATATGCAATAATTATTGTATTTGCCAGAGGTCCCGAAGCCAGAAAGTAGTGAGATTGGGATTCCAATCCAGGACTCGGGGTCTAACGAGCGCCTGCTTATCTGTAGCTAAATCACAGCAATGTCAGGCGATGGAGATTGACGGGCTGCAGGGAGCCACAGCAGAATCACAGGTGGAGAAAGTCCACACATGACCCCCACCACCATACTACCCACCTCTCCACCCCCCACTGTAATGAGCCACTGTCACCAGCACAGATGACACAAGAGCACGTCACAACACACATAACCATCATGCATAATCAAAGGATCCGAACACGTGACAGATGGATGTGAATTTTGCACGCAGTGTGGGGAGACCTGCTTTTCCTACCTTTCCAGTTAGAATGCGGATTTCCCATGCTGACCATAACGCTATTATACCGTAAACATTTACATATTGTCAGTTTAAAGAACCTACAGTCTCTGCCACATTCATCAAAATGTGAGCGATGACAAAAGAGGCCGAGGTGGAACCGCTGTGAAAACCGTAACATTTATTGAAGAGCGGACCTATGTTTGCCAATCACACCGCTGGGTGGGTGCACGTTACATGGTTCATGGTGCAGTTCCAATTAGGCTTTCCACTGCACCTTCTCATAGAGCCCCTTCAAAAAAAAGTCAGGAAAGGAACAATAAAGTGTCAGTCACGAGGACATTCCCAAACCCCAACTGCAGCTCTCTGAAGGAATCTGTACTTGGTGATTTAGATCTACACATACATATCTAAAAGTTCTGGATGGCAGAGCTTTTCAATGAAAAATGGCGTCAGGAACCCAAACTGTATCTGAGGACACTGTCAAGTTTAGGGAGCAACAACTTCAACGAACACCAGAGTATCTAACATTGGTCTCAGTCAATACATCGCTTTGCCTTGGAGATCTTTAACACAGCATTTCATATTGTGGAATTATAAACGAATCTGGACAATTCATCTAAGTAAGGGGATGTTACAAAATATATCCACAAAGGACATTTCCCATCTTATACAAAATCTAGAAGTTGATTTATTGCCTTTTGGACCAGTGGAAGAAATTTTGGCAAAGCTGTCCAAAAAAAAAGAAATTCTTCCCAGCTCTAAATGTAGAATTTAATCTTTTATTTTCCTGTAAAAATCTATTTAACAGCAACAATAAAGATAAAATGAAAAGTTATGTTGTACATTTTTCAGAACTACCTACCATTTTTTTTCACTGTTTGCCTTTTATGGAAATATCTAAAGTAGTGATTAATGATCATGGACTAGAAAGTGATTTTATCTCACAGGAGATTAATAATGGGAAGCTGGAGAGGATTTTTAATCAAATAATCTGATAGTGTAAAAAATCTGAGTAGAAAAATGTAATTGATGACTCCTGAGAGAGCTAATAAGAGTAAAATCATAAAATTCTAAAAGAACAAGTCTAACTGACTTGCTCTGCTCTGTACAACTTACTTTAATTAATGAAGCAGCCATGTTTGGACCTCTCCAACCTTGTTCTAAGCAGAGGGTGTCAGCTGATCTCTTTGAAGAATTTCCCTATACTTGGCCCTTAGGCAATTTAGGGTCAGGCTCTCACATATTTCTTACATATATATCCCTGAATACAATATTCTATAATTTACCCCTTATTGACTTCAAAATTCAGAAATCTTCTACCTGCCTGGACATAGTTTGATAATTAAATATTAACATGTAAGAACCTGTATAAGTCAAACATTTTGTCCACGAATTTCATTTTTGTTAACCTTTCTTTTGGTTTTCTTCAACCTCCATGCAAGGAACCTATTTACAATACTCAGGCCCTTCACTAAGAAAAACTCAGGAACGCTGATTTCGATTTTTAGCGGGTGCTTTCCAGACCCTGGTATGTTTGGTTTCTCTTCATATAGACAAGAGTTGGCTGATTCACCATCATCTGCTTCATATCTTGGCTGGATCCATCCCAGAAGAAGTTATCGGGGAAAGACCCATTTGTATTCCTAATCAATAAATCAGAGGAAAAAACACACACGCCATTCTCTCATCTGTATGCCAAATGTGTAAGTCTGAAGCTGCTTTATATATTTAGGAAGGTAACAAAATACCTTTACATGTGTCTATGTGATTATTTTTCCAGGCTTAAAAAGTTCTGGGCTTTATGAATTTGCTCATTTTTTTAAAAATCACATTCTTTTCATTCAGACAGTAAGTATTTACTGAACTCCCAGTATGAGCGGTCATTGCCGCCTTTTTCCAGCCTTCCTAAAGAAAGGGGGCTTTCTTCAGTGGCTTTAAGACAACACAAAGGCACATCAATTTACATTTCCAGTCAGTTCTAAGTAATCTAAGAAAGGAAGGGAGGGAGGCAGCTGCTGCACACCAGGCTCTGGACACAAGAACTGTGTGGGCTGTAAGTTCTAGAACTCTAAAGCCTCTTGAGAACTACAGAAGCTATTTATTGTTCCCATTTTATAGACAAGGAAAAAGAAGCTTTAATGAGTTTCACAACCATTCAATATCCTTTCCCCATGGGATACAGCTTATGCCCTTGACATATGCAGCACAGGGTAATTCTAGGAAAAACTACTAGGGTAACTACAATTTGAACTAACAGATGAGCAGCTCCAAAGTCAAAACTCAATGCTCGCTGTTGTCACTGTTTACTGTAAACACCAAGATGTTCTAAATATCTCTGAACCAGGAAACTGCCAGAGTTCTCTATCCTTCATTGCCATAAATTAGTTTTTGCAAGATTTTTGGCCCAGATCTTGCTTTGATAAGGAAGGAGCCCTTAAAACTCAGCCTTTTCTATGCCAAGAAATATTTTATGTGAATAACAATTTTTTCACTTCCAAAAGTATGTTTTAAGATGAAATAAAATTTTGCTATATCCTCCAAATTCCTCAATATTAGGAAGTAAATGTCTATAATTTATCCTCTTGATGTTCTAAGAAATACAAATCAAGATAATCCCCTACTTTTGATAACATGTTTATTCTTTAGTTAATTACTACTTCCTTTACATTCAAAAATTGACTCTCATGAGTGTTTATGTAAAAGGAAAAAACACTAAAAATTACTTTTCTTAAGAATAATGATCCCTAGATACAATTCATGGTAAGAATAATCCCTTTTTCTTAAATTCTAGTTCTTATTCCATCTTGATTTAATGTAAAGGAATTAATGAGCTTCCTTCCATACTTCTCTGCTTAACATTCTTTTCCTCTATCTTTGACGAAATGTCTTTGAAATCCACTGACTATTTTCACCATTCTAGATTGTGACTTTTAATTTAGGTAGACTATTGTTCTTAGGAAATTCCACAGCAGATATAAATAGAAGACTTAAATTTGGCAAAAGAATTGAAGTTAGATATTACTCAAATAGAAAATAAAACTCAAAATAACCACAGAAACCTTTTATTTTCATTGCCATAGACCACATCATAATGTCCATAATGAAAATAACAGATTTTTCAGAAATTGGGTCCTTTCGAACAACAGTTCAACAAATGCATGCAAACATACGTCTGTGAAATAAATCAGCCACAGAGGCTAGACCTGGAAATGAGGTCCCTGACAGGAAGCCATTTGTTATCACAATAAATTATCTCTATACTCTATACAGACACTCCCACCCCTTAGAAAAATCTAGCTTGGGGAATTTTAAAGACTCTCATTCATTTGAAAAAATGACGAAAGGTTGATTAGAATATAATCCTTATGAAACTACAAACTATGTTTAGCTTAGAGAACACCTTATGTGTGCTTTTAGAACTTAATTTTCTTAATTTATATTTAAGAGTGAGACTAATTTTATTCAGTTCCTAAATTAATCTATAGAAATAGGTAGACTATTTAAATGTTAGCTTTTTAAAGCAATATTATATTAAAAATAACCTTTGGAAACATGTTGCCCTTCATAACTGCTTATCTATTTCTAGGGACCAGTATGCACCAGGAAAAAAACATGAACATAAATTTCTTTTCCTTTGAGAGTTTTCTATTTTTGTCCATATCATAATGCTGATGTGAACTTACATCTTTTATGTATTTCTATGTAGTGGAAGGAAGATTCTGGATTAGAGCACCATTCAGGGGTTCTCAAAAGTTGACAGCCCCAAGAGTCTGCTACTTACCCAGATCTTCTTCCATGACCATTCTTTTTGTTTTTTTGAAACAGAGTCTCACTATGTCACCCTTGGTAGAGTGCTGTGGCAAAACAGCTCACAGCAACCTTGAACTCTTGGGCTTAAGCGATATTCTTGCCTCAGCCTCCCAAGTATCTAGGACTACAGGTGCCCACCACAACCCCAGCTACATGGTCACCTTTTAACTATGTTTTTGGTCCCATCAACATGGTTGCATTTTCAAAGCAGAAAATAAAACAATCAATACTCAAATGCAAGCACAGTAAGAGGTGGGAAAACTCCAGATTCATCTAAATTTCCTCCCCCCACCTTGATCAACCTTTCTGGCTGTAAGTTACATAGAACCCCTCCCATCTGCTAACACTGCCCATCTCTTTGCCCCCATCCCTCCCAGTCCTGAACAGTCAGAAGCCCGGGGAGGGGAGAGAGGGAAGATGAGGCACCCCAGGACGTTGAGGGCTGCAGGCTGCGGCCAACACAGTCTCCATGGAGTGAGGAAAACTAGCTGGGAAGTAAAGCAGTGGCTCTTGCTCAGTACTTACCAGGGAAACATTCTTATCAGTCCTAACACTAACCCTCAACCAGATTAAGTTTAAAAAGAAAAGTTACAAGAAACTTTCTTCCCTTGGTTATGTCCATCCGCTTTATGATTGTACCTATCTATGAAATCACTATTTAAAGCACCTTAAAATGAGAAATCCTTCACCAAACTACGTATATAACATTACATAAAATATCTCGTCTTATGAAAACATGGTCCTGTATGTAGTGAAATAAAATGCATGCTAAAATATAAAATTAAAGCTACTACGCTCAAGTTAAAAGCTCACTTGGAAATAATGTAATTATTCCAATAATAATGTAATAATGTAATGCCAGAAACCTACTTTTTTGTTATGTTATACTTAAAATAAGTTGTTACTCAAATGCCTTAGCCAACGTCATCTATTTTCACGAAGAATGGAAGGGAGCATCCCAAGACAGGCATAAGACTGAATCTCATCATCGTGTGTCTTCTTAAAAATGAACTCGGTACTTCTTTATGTGTGATACTTCACTGCCTTATTTCTCGCTATTATTAGTTACCCAGTTTACTAAGTTGATTATTCCAGAATGTGTCCAAGCAAAAAGTTAAGCTGATGAGTATTTCCAGGGTCATCATCCATCTCCCCTTTTGAAAGAAGGTTTTAAATATGCCCTTTTCCAGTCTTCAGGCACCTCATCAGTTCTCCACGAGTTCTCAAAAATGATATCTAGCGGTTCTGTGATGACTTCGGCCAATTCATTAAGTACTCTAGGATGCCAGCCATTGGGACCTGTGGATTTGAACATATCTGGGTTATTGAAGTTCTCCTTTGCCCATTCTTCCCCTATTCCATCATGGATTCCTGCTGCTATTTCTCCTATTTTTAAGTCAGATTTGTCCCTTTCTAGTTACCAAATGGACTTCTGAAAAACAGCTTTAAGTGTCTCTGTTCGGGGGTGCTCTCACTGAATGGGTACAGGGTGGGGGTGTTTGGCACAACTTTTGTGTGGGGGACATAACCACAAGAGGGACTCTACCTAACAAAATCAAATATTTTGACCTGGTTGTTTGTACCCTCACGTTAATCTGAAATAAATTTACTTAAAAAAAAAAAAAGAGTTTCATTCATTCTCTCTTTCAAGTTAATAAATTAAGAATGTATTTTATTCTCATCAAGCCTATATTTTGTTTGAAATGGTCTAATTCCTTTTCCTTTTATGTTTAATGTTTGAAAAAAGGATTAAATAAAATTGTGCCCTGGAATACTTGGCATTCCTCAATCACATTATTCCATACTTCATGCCAGCGACCTTGGGACTAGCGGAACCATCAACACACCATGACATTAACAAGGCTACCAGGCCCATGTCAAGCTGGAAGCAAATGTATCTATTCAACTTGTACCTGCAAGTGCTAATTTAAAACGCATCTCCCAAAGTAAAAAAGATTCCCAAACATACTGCAGCGTTATCGTTTGTGTCCAGAAACAGTACCTTTCCACACAGGTATTGACAAAGCACAGATGGCCATGAGCAAGAAAGAGGTTCATGAGGAATTCTTATAAAGCAGCCACCTAGCAGAGTTCATTGTTGTGCGGTCATCAGCACGGAGGCCCTGGCTCTCTGCTTTATTTGACACTAATTATCTCTAAGCTCTGATCGGTGTTGACAGTTTTAACCCCTTCGGTGTCACAGTGCTCACTCAGAAACTTATTATTAACCATCTGTCACAGTTATGCTGTGTGCTGAGGATTCCTTGCAGATCCAGAATGGACAAAGGAGAGGGAGAAAGGGAGAGTGAAAAGAAAGAAGAATAATACCTGAATCTTTCTAGGGATTTTTGTGCTGTTGGGATTCAATGGTTTGTTTGTTTTTGTCTTTTGAATTGGAAAAGCTTTTGGAAAAAGTTGAATCATTATTGTTCTTTTTTTTCTTTTTCTTTTTTTTTTTTTTTTTAGGCTCTGTCTCTTCAACATCCACTCAGTTTTATCCCTCAAAGTTGTGTAAATGCCAAAAAAATAAAAATCATGTTGCAGACATCATTAAGACTCTTAAAAAAAAAAAAACAATGCTGCACATTTCTCTAGGGTACAGCAATTTGTTTTAGCACATGCCATTTTCACCCCTGCGCAAAAAGCCACCTGCTGGTGGCAATATGTTAGCTAATATGTCATTATTAATGAGTTTGGGTGGCACCATCAGGCAATCACATCTACATGGATGGAAAGTATTGCAATTCGTGCTCATCAGGTTTCTTTCTCTAGAGAATCAAGCTATTTGCAGGCCTCCCTTTTTTTTGTATTAATAATATCATGCTACTAATTAATATGTTCAAATAGTCACCCCAATAAACCCACACCCTACCCAATGCCTCCATGAAATATCATCTTCTATTATAAACTTTGAAAAAGTAATGTTTGATTTATCTGGACAAACTCTTAATAACTTGCTGGAGGATGTTTGAGGGGGTAAAAGGAGAGTGAGGGGAGTTCTGTAGGAAAGGGAAGTTACCTTACTACCAACAAGGGAAAATTGGTTTTCAATGCTCTGAGTGAATTAATGAAAGGAATTAACACAAAAATTATGTTTATGATAGAGTACAAGATAACCAGCTATTTATATCAGAAAAAAAAAAATCCCCAAAGAGCTTCCGGCTATAGTGTTGGGAATCACTGAGACGGCAGGAAGGCTGCTGCCAGGAAAAGAAAAAGGCCAAGAAAGGGAGTCAGTTACATCTCGAGGACATCCTCATTCAAACAAAAGACCCCTCCATCCGCCTCATGTAGGCGAGAGTTCTTCCTGACACAGAGACATGGTCCCACCTATCTCCAGAGGTCACTCCCCTCCAGGAACATATAAAAATAAAGCAAATGCCTTTGGACAGCTTATCCCCTACCAAGCGCAGACACCCTCCTTATTAAACTCATCTGAAGATGTGCGCTATGAAGTCATCTCACAAATCTAGCGTCAAGCTAACAGCCTCTCTAACCTCTCACGCCTTTGGTTCCACAAAAACAAATCACATTATTAAGCAAGCCCAGCCTTGCAATTTGCTGTTTTTCATTCTTCAGGGTGGGAGGCAGACAAACAGGATTTCCAGAGTTGGGTCATGGAGAGTTTTAGACGTGAGAGCGGTCTCAGGGAGCAGTAATTAGCCAAGCCCATGTTGCTTCACAACCAGGGGCCCCGTCAGTGGTTTCCCCCAGTAGTTGCCCCGTTCCCACTGCTCCCTCATGCCCTGGCAGCTGATCCCACCTTGATAACCCAGAGCCTGGTCCTGGTCGGTCCCACTATTTCAGTGGAATAGAAATGAACAGTGTTTTAAAATTCTGACACGCTTGGAGGACTAACTGCTAAAAATAACTCTCATATGCACACGTGCCTTTCTGAGCCACTCCTGCTCCAGACAGTTCTCATATTTTATTTTCCCCCAAATTATCAGGCACATTCCTACAAAGGAAAAAAAAAGCTCTTTATTCACTCTACACTTACACATGTGAACAGAAAGTTTCTCCTCCTTGGTTATATATAGTACGAGGTTGATTTAAAAATTGCAAAAGAAACTGCCTCAGACCTGGTCCTTTCTCAAAATTCATAAAAACCAACCTCTACAAGAAAAAGTACCTAGTTATTGCTTGATTCTTAATACTCCTGAAGTTTTGCTACTTTTAAAGAAAGGGTTCATTAAAACCAGTTCTAATACTTGCTGTCTGTGTGTTGATACTATGCATATTTCTAGGGAGATATTGTGAAAAGGTCAACATCTCAGGTGGGCTATGACTCCCCTGCCTGACTCTGAGGACACTCTCAATCAGGAAAATCTTACATTAGGGCCACCCAAACCAATTTTGGGGCTGAACTATGACTTTCCCAGTTCTATTTGTTCTATGATTTTATGTAGTTGGGGGAGCCTCTCATTTCACAGAGGTTTGGCTGTCCTACACCAAATTTCCTATCAGTGATAGAATTTGAATTTCAGAAACATGGCGGAGGGGGCAGGAAAGTTATTCAATAAATAAAGAAGCTATTATCCTGTCGTTAATGATTAAGATTCATGAGATTACATTTTTTCCTTCAGCTGATTACTCTGATTTTTAACTGACTTCAAGTCTGTTACTTTTCTTAGCTTGTGATTTTCCTCTAATTAAAGGCAATCAGAGTGATATGCAGCCTGAGCCCTTTAGAAGTTATTTCTCTATTGTGATATTAACCTAAAGGATGTGGCTCAATTGCAGATGTAGAACCAATTGACACAAATCATTTGTATTTGGGTGCTGGAATAAAAAATAAAACACAACGGGCAACTATACATAGTATACTATTAGTCAGTGCAATTTCCATACAATTTTGAAGACAACTGTCTAACAAAAACAATTAAGGATGATGCTACAAATGTTGCCTTCTGTCTTCCGAGATGATGCAAGGGGCAGAAAGCTGAACTTCTGGGCAGTTGGTGACACAATACAAGATTTTTTTTTTTTTTGCTTCATGACAGTCTCAAGCTAAGTTTTTCAACATTGAGCCATGTTACCCTGGCTATTAGTATGAGACTAAGAACAGTAGGAATTTGCTTGAAAAGGGGGGAATTAAATACAATCTCATGATAATTATAAACTTCTCCAAGGACAAAAATCCCACTATTTTATGCTTTTTTTTGGTATCTCCTACAGGAATATTATATTGATAATATGTTATCAATATCACCCACTACTGGTGCTGGTCAATGGAATCATTCCTACTATAATTATTACAAAATTTTCTTACTAACTTCCATTGGAAAATTTTAGTCTAGAGAGTCAGATGGAGATTTACTTTCCATTGCTTTATCATTACAGAAAAAAAAAGAAAAGATCAATATGTGCTCACTAAGCCCATCTGTGTCTTACTGGTCATCTTTCCTCTGAGGGTCCCCTACCAGGATTCTGCACCGGGGAAGGCTCAGCCTGGCTCCCAGACCCCTCTGAGCTGGAGGACGCAGTTTATACAAATAACTGGTACATACCCATGTCCCAACACGGCCTGAATCTATAGGGGAATCTTCTAGGATAGATTTCCCAGATTCTATAGACTTGAAAAATGTCTGCCCTACTCCAGAATGATCTACAAAATGAGGCACGCACACAGAGGGTACCAAAAAAAAAGGTTACAGATTTTAAGAAGGAAAAAAACTGTATTAAGTTTGTAATACTCAAGTCACATTTGACTCCTGCAATTATAAGAGGTGCTCAATGTGACTTGTATTTGTCTTTTGTTACAGGTATACACAGAGTATTGCGATTGTAATAGAGTTCTTTCCTTGTTATACATTTTTTGGCACCCTCTGTATTTTCTGTTTTTGACTTTAGAAACAAATACCCAGGCTCGGCGCCTGTGGCTCAATGGGCTAAGGCGCCAGCCACATATACCTGAGCTGGCGGGTTTGAATCCAGCCCAGGCCCGCCAAACAACAATGGTAGCTGCAACCAAAATATGGCCGGGCATTGTGGCGGGGGCCTGTAGTCCCAGCTACTTGGGAGGCGGAGGCAGGAGACTCGCTTGAGCCCAGGAATTGGAGGTTGCTGTGAGCTGTGATGCCACGGCACTCTATCCAGGGTGACAGCTTGAGGCTCTGTTTCAAAAAAAAGAAACAAATATCCAAA
>CAUYRH010009690.1:0-31086 GCA_963574655.1 Perodicticus potto | reverse complement strand
AAAGTATCTCAAGAATGGAAGAAAAAGTATCCAATGTACTCAGCCCTAATATAGAGCTAATTTATAGCTTTCATATGAAGGCTAAAACCCAATTATAGCACAAGAATACAGGGAAAAAGGAAAGGGAGGGGAGGGGAGGGGGAAGGATGGGTGAAGGGAGGGCAATTGGTGGGATCACACCTACGGTGCATCTTAGTAGGGCACTGGTGAAACTTATCAAATGTAGAGTATCAATGTCTTTATATAGTGATTAAGAAAATGCTATGAGGGCTATCTCTCACAGAACGATCAAAATGTTTCTGATTATATATGAAGCACATTCTGCCCTATGATTGCACCAATGTACACAATTATGATTTAATAAAATTATTTTAAAAAAATTGATTTTATAAGGAGAGAGGAAAACCCCAGGGACTCAACCACAAAACTCTTAGAAGTGATCAAGGAATATAGCAGCATCGCAGGCTACAAAATCAATACTCACAAATCAGTAGCATTCATATATTCCAACAATAGTCAAGCTGAAAAAATAGCCATGGACTCTATTCCCTTTACAGTAGTGCCAAAGAAAATGAAATATCTGGGAATGTACCTAATAAGGGACGTGAAAGATCACTATAAAGAAAACTATGAAACTCTGAGGAAAAAAAAATAGCCAAAGATGTCAACAAATGGAAAAATGTACCATGCTCATGCCTGGGAAGAATCAGCATTGTTAAAATATTCATACTACCCAAAACAATCTACAGATTTAATGCAATCCCCATTAAAGCACCTCTGTCATAAAGATCTGGAAAAACTAGTACTTCATTTTATATGGAAATAGAAAAAACCTAGAATAGCCAAGACATTACTCAGAAATAAAAACAAATAAGGTGGAATCACTCTACCAGACTTCAGACTACACTACAAATCTATAGTGATCAAAACAGCATGGTATTGGCACAAAAACAGACAGGTAGATATATGGAACAGAATTGAGAACCAAGACATGAATCCAGACACTTATCATTTGATCTTCGATAAGCCTATCAAAAACTTGAATTGGGGGAAAGACTCCCTATTTAACAAATGGTGCTAGGTGAATTGGCTGGCGACTTGTAGAAGACTGAAACTGGACCCACACCTTTCACCTCTAACAAAAATTGACTCATTGACTCTCACTGGACAAAAGACTTAAACCTAAGACACAAAACCATAAAGATTCTTGGAAAGAATGCAGGGGAAACACTTGAAGAAATTGGCCTGGGAGAAAACTTTATGAGGAGAACCCCCAGGGCAATTGAACCAATACCATTACTGGCATCTGATCAAACTAAAAAGCACTGCCAAGACCACAGTAAATAAAGCAAGTAGACTGCCCTCAGAATAGGAGAGGATATTTGCAGGTTATGTTTCCAACAAAGGTCTGATAACTGGAATCCACAGAGAACTCAAACTTATTAATAAGAAAAGAACAAGTGATCCCATTTCACTATGGGCAAGAGACCTGAATAGAAGCTTCTCCGAAGAAGATAGACGCATGGTCTACAGACACATGAAAAAATGCTTGTCATCTTTAATCATCAGAAAAATGCAAATCAAAACCACTTTGAGATATCTAACTCCAGTAAGAGTAGCCCACATAACAAAATCCCAAAACTACAGAGGTTGGCGTGGATGTGGAGAAAAGTGAACACTTTTCCACTGCTGGTGGGAATGCAAACTAATACGTTCCTTTTGGAAAGAAATTTTGAGAACACTCAGGGGTCTAAAAATTGACCTTCAGTTGGATCCTGCAATTCCTCTACTAGGAGTGTATCCAAAAGACCAAAAATCACTTTGCAAAAAGGACATTTGCACCAGATTATTTATTGCAGCTCAATTCATAATAGCCAAGTCATGGAAGAAGCCCAAGTGCCCATCAACCCATGAATGGATTAATAAATTGTGGTATATGTATACCATGGAATACTATGCAGCCTTAAAAAAAGATGGAGACTTTACTGCTTTTATGTTTACATGGAGGGACCTGGAACATATTCTCCTAAAGTATCTCAAGAATGGAGGAAAAAGTATCCAATGTACTCAGTACTTCTATGAAACCAACTTATATGTATTCACACTTTCTTATGAAAGATAGAACACAACTATAGCTCAGGATGAAGGAGAAAAATGGAGTGGGGGGGAGGTTTGATGGAGGGTAAAAGGTGGAACTACACATATGGAGCATATTGCAAGGGTACAAGTCAAATCTGTCAAGTGTAGAACATAAATGTCTTAACACAATAATCAAGTAAATGAGGCGAAAGCTATGCTGATTGGTTTGATGTAAGCACGTCTGATTGTATAAAAAAATCAACACATTGTACCCCACATATGCATAAATGTATTCATGATCTATGTGTATATGACTTAATAAAAAAAAAAAAGAGGAGTTGTCCACGGTATAGTAGAGCAAATAGAAATTCTAGATAGAGCTATGCACATCCACATTGAACAGAAATAGCAAAAAACCCAGCATGATAACTAAACACTACAACAAAAAAGATCAATGCAAAGTACCAGAGCACAAAAGATTTCCTATGATGCCCTGTACTTAAAAAAAAAAAAAAAAGCAATAAGAATGTTGATGCAAACATTCAGAAACAGATGATTAACATAAAACTAGATGACATGGTAAACTATAGAGAAAGCCCCTGATTGAGATCCAAAATAACATCATTATGGAATAAACAAGGAAGAAACAAGAAACAAACTAGTCAGGATTAAGAAATTGACAAGAAAAGACAATCATGGTTTACAAAAAAAGAAGAAAGAAGATTAAAGCAAGTAGATAAACAACAGATAAGAATAAATAGAAAGGACAGCACCTGTGGTTCAGTGGGTAGGGCGCTGGCCCCATATATCAAGGGTGGCAAGTTCAAACCCAGCCCCGGCCCAACTGCAACAAAAAATAGCTGGGCATTGTAGTGAGCTCCTGTAGTCCCACCTACTCAGGAGGCTGAGGCAAAAGAATCATATAAGCCCAGGAGTTGGAGGTTGCTGTGAGCTGTGACGCCATGGCACTCTACCAAGGGCGACAAAGTGAGAGTGTATATCAAAACAAAAAAAAAACACACACACACAAATAGAAGATCCAGCATAAAGACAATTGGCAGCCCTAAACTGAAGAAAATGTTGCTAAATATTACTTTAAACCTGCAACTCAGAAAAGCACACAGTTTCAAAAAAAATTTTTATAAAATGATTTACTAAAACGTACTTCAAGTATAGAGAATGTGTTTTTTCAGCCTGGTAGATAAAGGAAGTCACCTGAAGTAGTAAATGCACAGATTTGTCTAAGTGGCAGAGAATTATGGAAATCAATCTGGCCTCTAGACCAACATATGATGCTAGAATTGTGTGATATCTTTAAAGCTGCAAGCAAAAGAAAGCATGGCCTAACGCTGTCCTTCAAGTATAAAAGAAATGAGATAATCTCAATAACAAATAAATTCACAGAATATAGCACTTGCAAGGCATTTCTGAAAGATTTTTAACAATCAAATCTAGCCACCCAAAGATGAACCCTATTTTAATTGTAGAGATGACCACTGACTCCATTTAAATAGAACTAAAACTATAGGAATATGTGTCTTGGGACAGAACATAAATGTTAAATGTTGCCATTAAAAATGACATGGGGCCCAGTGCCCTGGATTACACCTGTAATCCCAGCACTTGTGGGAGGCCAAGCTGGGAGGTTCACTTGAGCCAGGAGTTCAACACTAACTTGGGCAGCATACAAGACTGTCTCACAAAAAAAAAAAAAGACACAGGACGAGGAGAAACAATTAAGAATGTATGTAATTTCTACAACTGGTATAGCAACAAATAGTCAATCAATAGTGTATAAAACTGGGGAAAACAGTTTTAAAGACTGTTCTAGCTTCCTGATGATTTCCTTTTTTTCTTTAGTTCTAGAGAAAACTTTAAAAAAATACTTCTGGTAGAAAAGCTGAGGACTGTTTTAGTAATTCAGTTTGACTTTAGGAGTTTTTTGTTTTGCTAAGATAAATAAAATTATATTCAAATATTTAACAAGTAGCTCCTGTGGTGTGTTTTTTTTTTTAATCAAATTGCTTGTCTTTTACATGTGTGTATTTACATAGGATGGTTGCCAAGATGGACACCATTTAATATTAAAAATGGTCATTTCTAGCTGAGTAAGAGGGATTTATTTTCTTGCTGGTGTGTTTTACTGCTTAGCTTGAATCTTTTATAATGAATACATATCACTTTTGTAAACCAAGTCAAGAATTAATCTTTTGAAAGTCTTTGAAATAAACTAAATGTTTAAGAAGACAGATATAGAAGGAAATTTCTCAGCAAACAAAATTTTCAAAACAAGTTCTTCCTGGACTTGGGAAATAGAACAGTTATAGCAGGTAATAAAGTAAAAACCAGAATACTATATGTCAGGATCACTCTTCTACTTTTTTTTTTTTTTTTTTTTTTGAGACGGGGGTCTTACTATGTCACCCTCAATAGACTGCTGTTACATCACAGCTCACAGCAACCTCAAATCTTGGGCTTAAGCGATTCTCTTGCCTCAGCCTCCCAAGTAGCTGGGACTATAGGCACCTGCCACAACGCCGGGCTATTTTTTTGTTGTAGTTGTCATTGTTTGGCAGGCCCCAGCTGGATTCGAACCTGCCAGCTCCGGTGTATGTGGCTGGCACCCTAGCAGCTGAGCTACAGGGGCCGAGCCCACTCTTCTACTTTAAAAAACAAAACAAATGAAACAAACCTTTAAAATTTTTCTTGCAACAAACTGAACTGGGAAGGTATTAAAAACACAGTACGTTTATTTAAACTGTTACTTTTCACAGCACTGAATCTTATCACAGGTCAATATCTTCATTCTACTACTTTACTGGGTACATTCATCAGTAGTACATAAAACTTCATATAAAATCAAGTAAGAATTAAAGGTATAGACAAGAACAGAGTCATGATCTGTGTGAGAGGATTCATCATTATGCACCCTAGTTCCTAATATGGTCATTTTTTTCTGTTTCGTGGGCCTCTCAACCTGAGACTCATTTTCATTTTAGAGAGAATAAAGCCGCTCCTCCGAGCTCCCCCACCACACGCCTGAACTCTGTGTCATCGGTTGGCGTTGACCCAGTGGTACCTGTCCACCCGGCCCACAGCAGGCCTGTGACACTTAGGCTGCTTGTGCACAGCTTGAAAAGTACTTCCCAGGAGGCCCACACGGCCATCCGCCACATTCTTTTTGCGGGAAATTTGGAACCAAGATTGAAAGGGATGTTTCAAGTTTTCAACCTGGAAAAAATAAAAAATAAAGTATGAAGATTTCTAATAAGACAAAAACTAACTTATGAACCATAACTCAGAAGTTCAGTCTTTCAAAAAACAGAGAATACAAATGGATAGAAATGGAAGTAGATAACCACCTTTGGGAAATTCACTAGCACTTGGTGGAGGATTAGGGTAAAAAACAAGTCACTGCATACACATGCCGTACCTTTTAACAAAATTCATTCTTTAAGCCAACTAAAAATTTTAAGAATGCATTTATTCAGGGCTATCTCTCACAGTACGATCAAAATGTTTCTGATTGTATATGAAGCACATTCTGCCCTATGATTGCACCAATGTACACAATTATGATTTAATAAAATTATTTAAAAAAAAGAATGCATTTATTCAAATTTGTGTATATTTGGGTCCTTCCCTCTTCCATCCTCACCCCACTCCTGCCAGCCCAATCCAAAGCTGAAGTCAACACCTAGAAATGTCCATTTCAAGCATCCCAGTTGACTGATAACAGGTGTTTAATGGACCACGTGAAAGACCTTGCTGTAAAAGACAGAGCTGATTATAGATCTGGTTTACAGATGGAAGGCAACTTTTCTAACCATAGCAATAGAATTAAGGGCAAATACAGTAAGTTTTCACTTAATGTGGTCAATACTATCTTGAAAACTAACTTTAAGTGAAATGGAGGACAGCAGGTCCCCCAAATGACCCTATTTCATTATAATACTGAGGCAAACTGTTTTCATTATACATTTTTATTTGAAATTGCTGTTTCTATTCATGACACTGAAGACTTACTGTATATTTCTCTATATAGTTTTGAACTGTTATATGTATACAACTATATAAAAGCCAGACACATATAGTTTATAAAGGTAGAGCAGTCATTCTCAACCTTCCTAATGCCGTGGCCCCTTTAATACAGTTCCTGTGGGTCGTGACCCACAAGTTGAGAACCTCTGAACTAGAGGGAAAATATTTGCCAGGATCACAACAAAGGATTAAAATACTGACCTGAGGGGAAACTAAAACTACACGTTAGGACGTCAAGTAATGAATGAGTGAAGAGGAAATCCGTAAGACAGTGAGTGCTAAAATATTTGGACACATCATGATTGAAGCATCTAATTTCAATAATACTATTTTAGATATGTATCACTTTTACTAAATTCTGGCTTTTAAGTGAAAATAGCCAGAATGGTAAAGTGGGCACTTTAACATACAGCTAATGAGACTACAAAGAAATATAACTTTCTATATGGTACTCTGGGCACATATTTAAAACCAGTGAAATATCCACATTCAATCCAGTGGTAATTCCATGTCTGAGAATCAAATCTCAAGAAATAACTTAAAAATTCAGACATCACTAGACAAGTTATCAACTTTTCAAAAATAACAATGTGGGAACAATTTAGAATGTCTGCCCATAATAAAACTACAAAGGAAGCAAATGAATATTCAAATGCTAAAAATTTAATTGCTTTATCATCTAATATATACGTGATTAAGAAAACATACAAACTAGTATATACAAACAATAACAGATTCTCCCTAGATCAGTGTTACTCAACTATGTGTCACAAATCAATTTAGGTGCTTGAAATCAATCAAATTCAGTAAGTGTTGGTAGCACCGCTCCTAGTAAGGAAAAGTATTATTCTGTGAAACTTTTTATATAAATATGCATATCTTTCAAGAGTTGTAATTTTAAAAAGTTTTAAAAATGCTGTAAAGGCAGGATTATTGACTTTTGACCTCTCCTAAATATTCCAAGTTTTCTAATAAATGCCATATTATTTTTGATTGACCAAAAGCCCACTAATCATAATACTTAATTATCGATAAATCTAAGTGGACAGAACCTTGTGCGTCTTCAAATACTGTACTGTATTAAAAAAAAAAAACAGGACCACAGAAGATTGTACAGATCCTAAGAACTCAGCCAACTATAAGGAAAGCATGGGCGTATGTATGTATGAGATAGACAAAGCTTTGCCAGAATACTAAGATTGTGGGGTTTTTTTTTTCCTTTATGATCTTGTTCTTTCCATGTTTTGGTTATTTTTTACAGTGAGCACATTCTTTTTAAATTAGAGAGCAGTATAGGGAAGAACGGGAACACACGTGACCTGATAAACGCTCTTCGGATTGCTGACTTTAGGAATGATGCGAAGTTCCTTGCTACAATTTTCTTCATCAGAGGAAGTGGCAGAGGAGTAGTCTAATGAGGCTCGATTAACAGCATAACTGATTTGTCGATATAGTTCCCATTCCTCACATCTGCCTCTAAAAGAAGCAATTGTAAACGGATGGTTTTTCTCACCATACCTAAGTAGGAAAAGAAATGTGAGTAGTTATTAAAGATTCAACTGCATCCAAGTTTTATCTCTAATCTTTTAATACACTACCTTGTGAAACATTATTTTAAAAGGGACAGGCCTAAAAAAAATTTGAAGGACATTATGAACTTCAGCTACTACACTGTTATGATGAGCGAGAATATTCCGTAAGAGCCATTTTGGTTAATAGCTCAGAAAAAGACAATGATTAGTTTCCTTTGATTCAACTAATGGTCTCAATCGCCCCACGGTTGGTATCTCCTCTCCCTGATACCGCCTATAATGCATAAAGCTACAAGTCTACAGTTTACAACAGGGGCACTGATTAAAGTCACATTTCAAATATTCTGCAAAGTCTTTGGCTCCACACCTAAAGAAAGTCTGTTATTTAACAGAAGTTTGCATCTAAAAGTTTAACCAAGAGTATCCTTGCTGTTAACCAAGGCTTTGGGGCATCATCATCTTTCAGGAAGGTGTGCAGAGCTGACTAAGTAACCTGAGACTCCCAGGGGCCATGGAGCCCACACACCATCAGATTCCTCACCTACAGCACACTTCAAAGGGATCTATCCATAGGGTCATCTCCTTCGGAAGGCCCAGTTGAGAAAAATCCACATTACTCTCAGCACAAGCCTTTTCTAGAATGGGATCTTTATTCTGATAGTTGTTTATCCTGATACACCTTTAAAAAAAAAGAAAAAAAAAGGAGCTGAAGAATCACACTGGGCGTACTGCTCTGACAGGCGCAGTCCCACTCCACCCCCACCTGCCCCTCATCTGCCTCCACCCACTCCTACAAGCAAGAGTAAGACGTAATCAACTTCCGATGCAGTGACTCAGAATGTGGGTTGCATCCTTAAGTCATATAATTAGTTCACCAGATATCACAGCTCATCTTTCACAGCAAACAGGAGTTAGAAATTTAGTCCGCCTCACAGATGGGGGGGTTTGCTCTGTTGCTCTCAGCTACACTGTCATCTGCAACATCTCATTTCAAGTTCACGTTCAAACAAACGAATAGAAAACTTCCTAGCAGATGCGTACTGCTTGCTTCCCTCCCTTTCCCATACCACACCCCCACTCTCACCTGAACCCTTGCCCTTTTGAAGGGCAATCAGAGTGCCAGTGACTTCTGTACGTTTCAAATAATATTGTCATCAGCTTTTCTGCAAAGTCTTCTATTTGCTGTTTATTCAATTTATCATGTTTTTTCACCAATCTTGTGACAAAGAAAACTGCTGTTGCAATTTCATCTCTCATGATGCAAGAAAAATCTATTAGGAGACCTATAAGGAAACCATTAAAGGGAAGCAAAAATAAATTAAGTAGAAATAAGGGTTTAACTTATTATCAATATGTATATGATTGCCACTAAATTTTATATACCTTATGCTTAAAACAATTTTCTAGAAAGAAATCCTTATTTTATTATTTATAAATAAACACAACACTATCAATAAGGCATGGACTCCAATTCCTCAATTAGCTCATTTTTAAAGGTTTTCCAACAAAAAAAAATTTTTTAAACTTTAAAACACTTCAGAAATAAATGAAACGTCATCGTGCAACTTAAGTAAAAAAAAAGATCCTGATGTGGGACAGTAAATTACACCAAGCACCACTTTCAAATCATTAATTACAAAAAACAAGACATTTCAGAAGTAATTCTAAAATGTGGCTCACAAGCTGCACACTTGAAGATTAATCGAGTATATATTATACTTACCAACAAAAGCTCTTTATCCCCACAAAAAGTGGACCAGAGTTAGAAGACCAACTTTATGCTTCTAACTCTTGCTCACACCTGTTTGTGAGTCTTAGACTGAAGTTTATATATGCCTGGGCCCTAAAGGCCGGTGCGGGGGGTGGTGGGGGGGAAATTCACCTGACACAGGTGCCGTCCGTTAGGATAACCACAGACCTTTTTCCAGATCTCCATCAGATTGCTCCTTGGCATAAATAGAGTAGGCTCATTAAAGTGTTTAAAAATTTTCAAAGTGGATTTGCTGTATTTTGCTATTAAAATCTTATCTTCATGACATAGAGTAAGAATCAAGCCTTCTTCAATAGCCTAATATTCTACATTCCCATAATTCCATCTCCAGTTCTGTTAAGGTATTAAAGAATTTTGTCCTGGATCTTTTACAAAACCTAAGACAACTTTTTTGAACAGTCATCAGCTTGTCATCAGGCTTTCTGCAAAGTCTTCGCTTTTTTTTTTTTTCAACCTAAATGTTTACTTGGAATGTTCAAGAACATTCAAATAAAAGAGATTGGTGTTTCTCTAGTTTCGCTAGTTCTCCAAGGGTGGATCAGTAACCACCTACCTGGTTTGAACTCACTGGGTTGCCTGTTTGAAACGCAAATTCTTAGGCCCCATCCTGGATCTGCTGGTGCAATTGTAAAGGTAAGGCCTGGGAATCAGGATTTAACAAGTGCCTCCCAGGTGATTCCTACTTACACTTGAGAACCACACACAACACCTGATCTACACACAGGCAAGCCTTTAGCATCCAGGTCAATGGCATTCATTTTTTTTAATGACAAAGAATTAGCTCTCTTATAAGGAAGAACATTCCACTTCTGAGATGCTCCAGATACCTGTCGTCTCCTTTCTTATGTGGAGCCAAATCTACCTCTGATTTTTTTTTTTTTTTTGAGACACATTCTGACTCAGTTGCACTGGGTAGAGTGCAGTAGTCACATAGCTCACAGCAACCTCAAACTCCAGGGCTTGAGCAATCTCTTGCTTCAGCCTCCCACGTAGCTGGGACTACAGGTGTGCACCACTACATCAGGCTGGTCTTGAACGCTGGAAGTTAAGCAATCGGCTGCCTTGGCCTCCCAGAGTGGTAAGATTACAGACATGAGCCCCTGTACCCAGAGCCCCTACTTCTAATTTTCTGTATATGCAGTCTAATTTTTCCCTCTGGAACACAAGAGATTACATCTAATCTTCCACCAAATGATGATGTTTCAAATATAGCAATTCAGCCTCCCCCGGGTCATCTCTTTATGGAGCCTAAACATTCTCAGCTTTTTAACAGTTCTTCCTATAGACACATTACTCAGCTCACATGCTGGCTACTCACATCCAGATGAGTTCCAGGTGTGTGAGTAATCCTAAAAAGTGTGGGGCTCAGGGAGACACCTGTGGCTCAGTGGGTGGGGTGCTGGCCCCATGTACCAAGGGTGTGGGTTCAAACCCAGCCCTGGCCAAATTGCAACAAAAAAATAGTGGGGCATTGTGGTGGGCGCCTGTAGTTCCAGCTACTCGGGAGGCTGAGGCAAGAGAATCGCCTAAGCCCAGGAGTTGGAGGTTGCTGTGACACCACGGCCGGCACTCTACCAAGGGCGATAAAGTGAGACTCTGTCTGTAAATAAATAAATAAATAAATAAAAAGTGTGGGGCTCAGAATTGCACGCACTGCCCCAGGACTGCCCCACCCACAAAGAACAGTGTGGGACCATCGCCTCCCTTCCTCTGAATGCTCCCTTGCCACCTCAGCCTCAGGTAGCATTCACCCTGTCCACAGGAGCATCATGCCACTTGTCACAGTGAACTCCTTTTCACTAATGCTATCATTTTGTCACATCTTTCTCTCCCTGAGTAGCATAATGTTTAAGAATATAGGCCTGGGCCGGGGATGGCGGCTCATGCCTGTAATCCTAGCACTCTGGGAGGCTGAGGTGGGTAGATAGCTTTAGCTCATGAGTTCGAGACCAGTCTGAGCAAAAGTGAGACCCTGTCTTCTACTAAAAATAGAAAAACTGAGACAAGAGGATTGCTCGAGCCCAAGAGTTGGAGGTTACTGTGAGCTATGATGCCACAAGCTCTACCCAAGGCTACAGCTTGGGACTCTGACTCAAAAAAAACACCAATATGGGCCTTGGAGTCAGAGAGACCTGGGAGTGAATTGCAACTCACTATGCTTAACCTTGGGCAAATTATTTCCTGTTTGTTAAATGGGAGGGACAAAAGCGACTTCAGAGGGTTGTTGTCAAGATTACTTTACCTAACAAATGTGATCATTTTACCCTCATATCAATCTGAAATTTAAAAAAACACTACACAATTAAAATGTATGCCTTTCAAAACATGTACATACAACCTCATAAAATAAAAAGAGCTTAAAATAATAAAGTGGGGGATGAGGAATGGGTTAAAATATAGAGGAAAAAAAGGTTACAATAGATAAAGTATTAAAGCACTTGGTCTTGAACCTATAGGGTGGCCAGTGCAGCAGAGTAGTTAAGAAATCAGCTATAAAATCAACATTGTGGGATCAAATCCCAGTCCTCTAGCTTACTAGAAATTTAGAGAAGTTTCTCAACATCACTACTCTCCGAGATCTGCATCTGTAAAAAAGGTGGTAAGAAATATACTACTGGCCAGGCTCACACCTGTAATCCTAGCACTCTGGGAGGCCCGAGCTCAGGAGTTCAAGACCATCTGGAGCAAGAGAAAGACCCCATCTCCGCTGAAAATAGAAAAACCAGCCAGGTGTCATGGTGAGTCCCAGCTACTTGGGAGGCTGAGGCCAGGGGATCACTTGAGGTCAAGAGTTTGTGGTTGCTGTGAGCTATGATGGCCTGGCACTCTACCCAGGGTGATGGACTGAGAGACTCTGTCTCAAAAACAGAAAGAAATGGAAAAAAAAAAAAGAAAAAGAAAAAGAAATGGACCTACAAAAGCTTTGGAGTTGGACTGCTGCCTCTGGATGCCACCTCAATTTGTGTGGCCTAGCAAGTTATTTAACTTTCTGTGCCTTAATTTCCTCATGTTTATAAAAGAGATATGCTACCAGTGTCCACTTTTTTACAGTTGTTATGAGAAGTGTAAAATGCCTAGAACAGCAACTGGTACTCAGTAAGGGCTCCACAAAGAGATTAAGGTAATGCAAATATTTACTTCAATGTCGTTGTCACTACTACTAATAGACTACCGCTATTGTCTCCCAGGGTTCTTGTCTAGATTAAATTATAAAATTATACAAAGCAGTTAACAGAGTGCCTAGAATAAAGTGCTCAAAAAGTAGTGGACTTTCTTATTAATAAGCATAAGTTAATGATTTTATCATTTTATTATAAATCCTATCTAATGATGTGTAGATTAAGTAGAGTATAAAACTATATACTGCAGCGTATTTCATTAGATCATTGCCTTAGAGAGGGGACGGATATTCCAATTACTTTGATTTGCTCATTATACATTGTATACAGGTAGCAATAGCATACATACCCCTAGAATATGTAAACTATTAAAATTTTTAAAGGACACTTGAAATGGATGGCTGAGTGTCTTGATATCTAAAAATGATACAATTTAAGATTTATTTATGGTTGGTTCAGTTCAATTCGGTAAATATTTAAATGCCTATCATATACCCAAAACAAATAAATAAAAAACTTTCATTATTTTCCATGTCCCCAGTATCTTAATAATTTCAGCTGTCCATGATACATTTCTCATGCCTTTTACTCAGTGGTAGGGGTTCCCAAACTGCTGCACTTTGGAAACATTTGAAGACCTTCTAAAAATATGAATGCCTGCCTCCTACCTCTAAACCCAGCCATTCTGACAACGTGGAAATCAAGATTTTACAAAACTCCCCAAGTGATTCTAATGTGCAGCAAAAGTAGAAATCATTAAGACAGATACTTCCTACCTATACAAATTTTAAATTTATTTCACACTTTCGATTGCTTAATAATGCCTTAAGCTTATAGAGCACATGATGACAAATTTACATAATTTATTCTCATTTTGCTAGCCATTCACTGGGATAACTTTTGCAAAGATTATTTTTTAAACTTATGTTAAAAGGGACAAAAGTGAAAATCTGGACAATTCCTCGCATGTTGCTGAAATAAAATTTACTTATGGACTAAAGGCAACATATGCATTAGCAAATACATAAACTTTTCCTTCTTAAATCGTATGTGTTTGCATTTACAGTATTAAAGTGGTGCCGTGTTTAATAATTCTTTTTTTACTTCACCTTCCGGGATGACATACCATTCTATTGCACTTTGAGTTGGTGAAGCACATTAACTAATGAGGTTTTGAACCCTCTCCTAGCATTAATCTGCAACAGGCCCAGGCAGGCCTTGGAAGTTATGAATAGAACAGTAGAATAACAATGTACTTAGATTTCAGGAAAGAACAATCAAATAGAAACTAAATATCATACAAGATTTCCTTCAGTTACCTATGTATGATGCCTTTAACACCTTATTTAAATCACCACCTTTATGTTAATGACAATTACACCCTCTGTTTTAATTAATATTCACTCAGAGACTATTTACTGCCCACCTATTACACAGACACTAAGTGTTGTGGGCGGGGGTAAAAAGAAAAACAAAATTCAACTTTCCTTTTAAGAGGCTCATAATCTAGAGGAGGAAATTAAATGTGTACACAAGTGGCTACTTGGATGCAGAGTTTGACACATGGGATGCTCAAAATTAACTCCAAGTTTTAAGCACCTGTAACCAAGAGATTAACGTTATCATTAAAAGAATTAAGGAGTTCGGTGGAAAAGTCAGGGTAAAATGAATGATGATTAATTCAAATTGAGGTACACTGAGTTTTCAATGGCATTAAATACCCAAGTGGTCATGTCCACTGAAAGGGAGTTAGAATCCAGCAGAAGGTCCAACCGGGGCTTGTCTAAACCAATCTCAGATTTAAATAGAAGAGAAAATGCTGAAACTTGAAACTCTCCCAGCAATCTTGCATGATGTTCAAAATCTCAATATAAGACATTTATTCCTTTGCTTACAACATTGTCCTTCAGGGATTTCTTTTTGAAAATGTGAGATCAGTTATTCATAGTGGAACAGCAGGATGGTGTTCTGTTTGGGTGAGGGGAATAAGCCTGGGTGAGGCCATGTGGAATGAGGGAGAACAGAATAGATATAGTTTACCTTCTTATTATACCTCTAACAGAGAATCAAATGGTATAAAAACACAATAATAACTGAAATAACTCTGTGCAAGTAAGTTTCTACAACTGCCATTTCCTCATCGGGGATGAGGGAATTCAGCTGAATCACTAAGGTAGCATCACGCCCCAAAGCTCATCAATAAACCTTGAAAATCTTGTTTACACATTTGTCTTCTTGGTTTCAAACTTTACCTATACGACTAAAATACTTCCGCTCATAGAAGTTTAGAAACAGACAAAGGAATGTTAAAATCTCATCTTAATTGAATATTAAATTTGCCAGACTTGTGACGTAATAATCAATCTTACAATAGGCCTGATTTGATTCCTTCAGTTTCCCTTCCCTGAACTACATGTTACTTCCCTGGGTTCCTTCACTTATTCATTTGCAAATGAATGTCTTTGCTAATGAGGTGAAACATACTGTTTTAGCAAAATTCCACTTCTAAAAGAAAGTGTATTTTTTTGGTAACAGCAAGAAAGTAGCAACGTTTTATAAAGAATGAACTGATTCTACCATCCACACGTAAACTCAATCCTATTATGGTCAAATCACATATAAAGAAAGTTATGTTCATTGCTGAAAGAAAATTGCATATCCCAAAATGTTACCTAATAAAAGTCTACAGCTATGCAATGTTGATTTGAACCCCAAAAGAAATAAGTTTAACGTGGCCCAATCTCCTGAGTGAAACTTCTTTAACTAAAGGAATCTTAAACTATGCTCTACAGTGCCTCTTTTTTGCAAAGTTACTATGCGAGGGTTTTTGCTACGAGCCTTTGTCCTGCGTGGTCTTTTCCATGTGTATTACTGAGCATTCACAATGGAGGAGGCATTCTGTGAGACAGCGCAAAAATATTATATATATCTACCCAACGTTTCAAGTTAGAAACCAAGATAATCCATGAAAAATAATTCAGAATCTAAGAAACTGTTTATTTGCATAGCACTCTCTACCAGCGATTTTCAACCAATGTGTTACCAAAATTTTTAAAAATGATTAATTAAATTGTTTTCAAAAGTAGTTCAAAGCACAGTAAGTACATTATTCTTTTTACTTTTTTTTTTTATTAACCCAATTTAAGTGTGCAAAGTTTAACTACAGGTTCAAGTGTGCCGTGAGATAAAAAAGTTTGGAAAATACTGCTCTATACCGTGGTAGCAGCTCAAGCCTGTAATCCCAGCTCTCTGGGAGGCCCAGGCGGGCAGATTGCTTGAGCTCAGGAGTTGGAGAACAGCCTGAAAAGAGTGGAAACCCTGTCTCTAAAAAAATAGCTGGGCGTTGTGGTGGGTGCCTGTAGTCCCAGCTACTCGGCAGGTTGAGGTAAGGGGATGACTTGAGCCCAAGAGGTTGAGGTTGCTGTGAGCTTAGAAGCCAGGCCACTCAATCCCAGGGCAACTGAGTGAGACTCTGTCTCAAAAGAAAAAAACAAAATAAACAAAAAAACTGCTCTATACTATTATAATAAAATGTTGCATTCAAAATACAATCAGAGCATAAGACAATAATTCTCTCTTACTAATGATAGATACTAATTGTAGATGACTATATTAAGTGCCAAAGAGATTAGAGATGAGAAAGAATCAAAATGGACTAAAGGCCCCAGGGAAGATTTTACCCAGGAGTAAGACTGCTTGATATTTCAACAAATTGTAGATGAACTAAGGGGGGAGGACAAGATGAACATTAGGAAATCCTTGAAATACACTCCATGGATGTAGAGGAAATAAAGATAAATGAGAATCATATAATTTTTAAAAACTATAAATTCCCCGAAGCTGGAGGGGGGAAGGTTTACATTCCAAATGAAGTTGGTGGAAATAAAAACAAGAATAAATGAGATAGCATGATGCTTGTAAGAATGGCATAAATTATTTTCATTCTTGTAAATGAAATAACAGAATAATCAGTCCATTTTCTCCTTTGGTTTCACAGAAATACTCTAGAGCTCTTAAAGAGAATAAACTTTCTTCAATCAACCATCCAAACTATTAGCAAGGTGTACTGAAACCTTTAAATTACTGCGAACCTTTAAAATCTACCTGCAATGTTTTTAAGTAATGAAAGAGGCTGATTCCCGGTGAGCAGAGGCCAGGAAAGTGAATCCGTTTAGTTACAGCCTGGAGAAGGACATTGGTCCTTCACTGACTCAATAATAAAGAACATTCTCGTGGAACCAATCCTGCAGCTGATTCTACCGACCAGACCTTATGATGTTGGGGTGCTGATGCAGCAGTTTCTCTTGAGTTTATCTGTATCAAGGACCCTGTTTAAGACAGTGAGTGAGAGGCCTCTCTTCTGCTGCTGCTGGTGGGCTAACCCCTGTCAAAATTTATTTCCTCCTACCAGCCCCGGAATAGGAGAGGGGTCCTCTCAGACTTGGTGCTGAGCCTTCTGTTTTCAATTCAGGAGTAAAATACTGCTGCCAGCCAGGCACCCATTCTGGCGCCCTGGCTGAACCACAGCAGGTGCAGGCAGGTCAAGCAAGAATAAGCTCACGTAACTGCCTTGGAGAACCCGTCTGTCCCCGTAGCCTCAACATCTCAGCCTCACAACTGCTGCTTCTTCTCAGTTCTGGGTCTTCCCAGAGTTCCAGTCCACCCACCTAACTCCACCACAATATCCTTCCATTCCCCAAAACTAAACTAAACGAGACTCGAAACCGTACTTATCCTCTGATTGGTGGTGCGCCTTCAACACGTCTACTTGTCATGGAAATCTTGACGTTGATCTTGTCTCTCTCTTCACTCAAACCAGTCACCAAGTCCTATAAAGTGTCCTTTACAAAGTCTATCTTGTTCATCCCCATCTTTTCTACATCACTTCATGTCCAGACTCGGTAAAAATAATCTCCTAAATAGACTTTCAGTCTCCTCTGTCTCTCTCTCTCTTCTAATCTATGTTAATTAATCTGCACAAAACAGCACAGTGTACACTGCCAGGGCCCCTCCATCAGAAGGAGACCAGCCCTCGCTGGGCAAACCTTTACAGTCCACCATGGTTCATCCCCACTTACCTGCTTCTCTGATCTTATTTCTTCAAGGGGACGCATTCATTGCTCTTCCAGCTAGCTACGCTCTATCACAGTCTTCATGAATTTGTTTATGTTTCTCCTTCACAAATTGCTCCTGCTCCCAAAAACATCCCCTTTGTCTATGTTGTACTTTTCCTTCTCGCCTCAGCTTGATTCCATCTTTTCCACATAGCCTTTTCTCTGTTTCCAAACTTTGATGATTTTCCTCTTCTTTTTTCTAAATGTTGGCAATAATAAAGCTTACATTAGTCATCAGGATTCCTAAAGCACTTGTTAATATAGCCATCTTGATATTAATATAATTATATATGATAGAAATGGAGTAATGTAAACATGTATCTTAACATACTAATAATATTAATTATTGTATTCATATTAACTTATATACAGTAGAACCTACCTAGTTGACCACTACACTGCATTGCCACTTCCTTAGATTGACCTAATTTTCATAGACCACATATGCACCACATGAGGTATCAGTATAGCGGCCCAGTTCCTTATGTTGACTACCTCTATATGTTGACCACTTTGGTACAGTCCCTTGGGTGGTCAAGTTACAGTGGTTCTCCTGTATTTGTATTATATATTGTATTTATTGTACTATATAACATATATACAGAATATATATTATTTTTATTATATAATTAATGTAACTATATTAATTAATTAATTAGCTATATAAATTGTCTATCTCACCATATAAATCTCTAGAGATTCTGTTCTCTTAAGTTGGAAAACATGCAATGTGTTTGTTCCTACTGTTGAGGCCATAACTAAGAGCTCCAGCAACTTTAAAAGCCTATTTTGTTAGATTATTTGTGAGTTACTTAAAAGATAGATTAATTTAACACTTCTCTATGGAAAGCAACTGGCATTGATCAATCAATAAATATAAACACTCCTATCTCATGAGAGCATAATGAAATGGAACCAGAAATACAGAATTATAAAAACTGCTGGCAGTTCATTGTAGCTCAAAAGAAAATCTCCTCTAATAAATAGATTCATTGATTTTTTAGTACTTCAAAGGCACTAAATTGACTTCAGTTTAGTCTTGGTTCAACATAAAAACTAATTCCTGAGAATCCTATCATGAATGTTAACATGATAATCTGACATTTATTGCTCTATATAAAAACCAAAATATGGTTTTCTATTTCCTAAGAGAAAATACACATTTTAACAAGCAGGTTTAAAAAGAAGCTGTTAAATTCAGTAATTTCTAATCAGTCTGATTCTTCACTTCTTCCCTTGACAACATTCCTCAAAAGCTGCAGGAGAGAGGAAGTTTTCGATGGTGTGTTTGCACGTGGGGAAGGGAAGGAGTATTTTGTCTCCTCCTTTTGAAATTCCCAATTCCCATCACTCTAATCTTCTATAATTTGTAAATTAAGCCAATATAAATTGGCCAAAGCTAAACTAGAAGGTATTTGGTTTTCTATATTCTTCTTGGCTTCTTCCTGATCACCATCCTCACCTCTTCTCCTCCGAGTTCCTTTCCCATCTCCCTAATCACCAAAAATCCAGACATTAAAACAATAAACAATTCTCCTGAAAGGTACCTTCCTGGTGCTATCTAAAACAAATGCAATCTTCTGTTTGGGCATTTAAAACACCACAAGCATTCTTACTTAGATTAAATCATGGGTCT
The DNA here is from genome assembly GCA_963574655.1 of Perodicticus potto. Lineage (NCBI taxonomy): Eukaryota > Metazoa > Chordata > Mammalia > Primates > Lorisidae > Perodicticus > Perodicticus potto. The sequence continues at coordinate 11,794 of CAUYRH010009690.1, read as the reverse complement.
CCCTGGTCTCCAGGCATGCCTAGACATGAACCATGAAGAGAATAAGATCCTTGGAGTTTCTCTAGTAACTGCAAGCCAGACCAACAGCAACCTTAAGAACAGCATTTTTTTTTCCCCAAATAGAAGTAGGCCACACACATTTTTTGTCGAGATTTAACGTTTTTTGTTGTACTACATACAGAATAAACTCATTTTAAGAAAATTATTTCAGTAGACACTGCATTTTCATGACTTTTATATTTGAGTTTTCCTTACTTTTTATTACCTTGGAAGAAAGTTTTTGAAAACTAATTATCAAGGCATCTAATGCAACGTGGATGGCAGCAATCCAGCTGAGGTAAGAACTTTGAGATGCAAATAATAATCATAAAAGATCAATTGGGAAGAAGAACTAAATATTGTATTAGCTAAAAACAACTAACAATCTGAAAGAACAAAATTGTTTTCATGTACTAACCAAGATTTATAAGTCTGCGTATTGTTAATGGCATGGAGGCTACTTCACTCCTGGTTTTATTTACACATTTAAATACATGTGAATGATTTATGGAACAGTGTTACAACATTGTGCCTTTCCCAAAGCTATGCTGAATACAAGATACACTTAGTTGTAAATGACCCATCTTTTATAATTTAATTTTATAAGTTAATTTTTATAATTAAAATTTTTGTACTGTGCATTTGATACTTCACTTTGGTTTTCTTCCCTTTGGTATTTTCAGAACAACATATGCACTTGGCCAAAAAAAAGTGCTATTTTTCATATGGAAAGATAACACTATAACTTAAACATCTTTGGGCAGTTTTTTTGGTGTTTTAAGAGCAAGAGTTTGGAATTTGTGCTTAATGATCCAGATTATCTGCCCCTATTCATGTTACTAGTGGCATCTATAAGACCACTTGCTGGTTTTAGAGAACCCATCTTTGGCTGTAAAAGTTTTCTTTTGTGGAAAATTATTTAGAACTAAGCCTTCCTGGTCAATGATAAGTGCTCCCCACTGGGTCCATGAAGATCATATTTTACTAGTACTTCCAGATGAGTTCCATGAAATGAGGATAAGGAGAACTCTCCTCTCCTCTCCTGTTTCATTCATAAAGGAAAAGGAGTATGGGGGAGAATGATTAGTAGAGAGCGCCCAGCAATCCTCGGTAACTGTTCCCTTTGCCCAACCTACCCCCAATGCACATGAACACATCTACATCATCAGACTGGAACCGTGACAATGGAAAAATGTAACTGTCACAAGTCACTGTTTTTCGGGCTTCCACAGACCTCCCTCACCCTGAATATCCAAATTTACTCTTGCCTCCAAGGATCCACTCCAGCCTGACTTCCGTGAACCTTCCTTGACCTACTTCTTACAGCTCTCATTGACAGCCCCCTTCTCTTTCTATCAGTAACGTCCACTAAGTTTGGTAATTTATTATACTCCGTCTTGAATAGTAAACATCATGTGTTTACTTCGTGTAACCGCGTAGATTGTGTGGAAGGTAGAAGGAGAGACCTTAGGTTATTAACATACAGCCGGGTTTAATGATGTGCTGGAAGTAGAACTAATTTTGCCCAAGATGGATCTTGGGAGTAGGAAACTGTGGCCTTGACCCAAGAGGGCCGCCACACTTTAACCTAATAAGCTGACTAGTTCGTTATTTGACTAGAAAATCCAACCTTCACCTCATGTCATGGCCCTCGAGGAGTATGAGGGTGCAGATGGGCCTCTCCAAGGCAGTCCTCCTCCACGTCAGAGACTACCCAGGCCTACCTCCATTTGTAAAACTCAAACCTACAATTTGAGGTACCTGAGAGCCTGTTTTCCCAGGGAGGAATGGGAATGAAAACTCGTGGGCTTGTAGGGTTCTTGGGGAACCGGGAAGGGGATGATCTCTGTGCCCCTCCAGCTATTCCAGGAAGAGAAACTTCTCAAGAATCTGTGCTTCTATCTGCTGGACCTCTTCCCTGGAGGCCCCACGGGCCGCCCACAGCCCCTTCTCGCAGTTTCCTCCCCTCCCCCACGCGGCCCCTCCCCCACCGCCCCGTCTCGCGCGCGCCCCGCCCCCTCGGCCTGCGGGGTTCCGAGGGCGGTTGGGCAGCCACGGCCACGGTCATTCGGCCACTCGGAGCTGCGGGGCGCACGGGGTGGGCAGAGCCGCCTCTAGGATTTGGGCCGAGAACTGAAGAGAAGTTTCTGAGGCTGGTTTGGCGAGGAGAGGGAAGTGGGAGCCGGTCCGGGAAGGGAATCTGAGCTGGGCGCCGGAGGGGAAAGGGGAGGCTCGGCGCTCCCGGGGGTCACCTGGGGTCAGGGGCGCGGCGCATCCACTTAGGGCGCCCCGTGGGTCCGGAGGTGTCCTCGGGGGCCCCTGGCCTTGGCCTCGCGCCCAGCCCCTGTCGGGCGTCGCCCCAGGAGAAGCGAGGGGCCGAGGTGGGCCCCGACCCCGCGGCCCGCCCGCTCGGGCGCACCGAGTCGGCGCTGCGGACCGTCGGGGAGCTGCAGCCGCGGGCGCCCGGTGCTCGGTTTGTAGGCAGTGTAATTAGCTGATTGTACTGTGCTGCTTACAATCACTAACTCCACTGCCATCAAAACAAGACACAGCGTCACCCCCGCGCGGCCGGGAGGACACGCCGCTCCGGCGCCCGCAGCCTCGGAGCGGAGAAGCCGGCGTTGTCCAAGTGCCAGGAAACCCTCGGAAGCTCGCTGTAGGTAGAGGTAAACCGTTAGCTATCTCCAGGAGCAAAAGATGGAACAATCTCGTGCCCGGAAGGCGAAATCCCTCAAGTTCAGTGGCATTAACATAGAAAGACATGGAAAATGCTTGCAGAAAATCCCCTTGTAACGATTAATTCGGTATGCTGTGATTCACTTTGCCTATTTTTTCATTGTTTAGTGGGGTATTCACCAAGCCAGCAGCTAAAGCGAGCTACAACTTAACCGGTGATTGGCCTGTCACCACGTGAGGGGGCACCAGCTGGAGACTGCAGTTTTTTTCTGTTGAGTCTAGTTACTAGGCAGTGTAGTTAGCTGATTGCTAATAGTACCAATCACTAACCACACGGCCAGGTAAAAAGATTTGGGAACCCATCCAGATGAGCTGCCTGTGTATCATCCATGTATTTGGAGGAAGAGGGCCATTGGATATTGGGATAAACTGATGTCACCCATTGCCTGTTTATCAAGTTCTCAGCCAACAGAAACATAAACATTTTAGAGACCATAGACACTGTATGTAATATGTATGTATGTATCAGAAAAAGATGAGTTTATCTTTCAATATTCCTTTAGGCTGTTAACAAAAAAAATTAGATCTATTGGAGAGCAAGTTTATTTTTCCTTAGCTAACTGATCTATGTTATATGTACTTGTGATTATCAACTTCTAAACTGTGAACTATATTGTTAGTAATATTTTGAAAGAATAAAGTGCCATACAAACATAAATTGTACTTATCACCCTGTGTGCGTTCCTTTCCTAAATTAGCTTTATGCTGTCCATCTCAGTTCCTACCAACAATAATTACAACTTTTCTGTTGCTGAAATGGTTACATTGTTACTATGTTAACAAAATCTCCCAAGACACACACACACAACACTTGTTAATACAAGAATCCATTAGCAAAACTTTTCACAATTTATTTTTCACCAAGGGACTTGATTCTCTCATTATAGATATATCCCTTCTTCTAGTAGTAATCATTTATAACTATTGCACTCTGGGCAACTTTAGTTGAAATGATTTTTAAATGCAGTTACAATTTAAATCTAGCTTGTTGCCTAAGATTTGTCATAAAGGATTGGGGCGGGGTGGGGGAAAATCACTGGAACTATTAGGTGCCTTATTAGTTCAGGCCTCCCACTCCCCCGGGCTGGGGGTTTTGGCCGCTGGTTTTGGGTTCTCTATCTCAGGCCTCTATACTTTACAGCGGGTGCTGTGCGCCCCGGCATCAGGTCTGGGAGTGGGGTTGGGACGACGGGGCTAAGGAATTTAAAGTTTATTTAGATATCTTTGGGTGGGGGAGACTACGTAGGGACTGAAGTACTCCCCACTGCCTCGGACAGGACAAGACGCATCCCAAAGTTGCTGTCTGGACTCCAAGGCTCGGACTGGTCCGGAAGCCTGTGATCACGGCGGAGGTGGGCTTTAGACGGCCCACAAGCGCGCACCGGACCCCCACACCTACCGGGGAAACTGACGGCTTCAGGAGGTGGCTGTTACCGACTTGACGGTTCTCCAAGGGGCGGGGTCGGGGGAGGGGCGAGGGAGCTTGCATTAGCGTCCTGGGTTGTCATGGAAACGGGACCCAGGGGCGGTCTGGGCGGCCGAAAGGACTCGCAGGAAATCTGCCCCCCGGGACTACTGGTCTTCGCCGGCTCCTCGGAACAGGATGCCAACTTGGCGAAGCAGTTCTGGGTATCGGCGTCGATGTATCCCCCGAACGAATCTCAGCTGGTGCTGTGCCGAGGGAGCAGCCAGCGGCTGCCGGTGGCCGGGCCCTCCAAGTGCAGCGTGCCTGGTGAGTAAAGTAGCTGTGGCCGCCAGAACCCACCGGGAAGATGCCAGGTCCCCTTTTCAGGAGAAACTGCCCAACCTAACTCTAAAATAGGAATCTCATTTCCAATGTCTGAATGGCATACACAAATATACACACACACACATATATATAGATATAGATATAGATATAGATATAGATATAGATATAGATATATATACACATAGAGAGAGAGAGAATATCTGTAGTTCCTGGACCTTCCCAATAGTCCTGTCACCCCAAACCAATCAGTTGGTACATTTATTACATCTAGAAAATACATTTTAAGTGTCCTTACAACTATGGTATCTATTTGGTAAACAGTATAGAATAATCGGAGGAGGTGTTATGTTTTGGCTGAAAGTATATATTAAAGAATAGTAATTTATGTAACTGAATTCAAGCAGGGAAGCCCTAGAGAAAGCTGAAGGCAGAGCCGACAGGAACAGCCGAGTTCTCTGACCTGGAAGCCTTTACTGGGGCCTTGGACGGCAAACTTGTCTCCAGGCAGCTTTTGTAGGTACAGAAAATTCAAATGCCTTTAATGTTGTACTATTTCCAATCAGTTCTTTACTTTCCTTTTGTATTTTTTAGAGAAAAATCACTCCCAGTCTTTTCAAGTCGAGAATGACAGTAAGTACCAAGTTTTATGCCTTTCAACATCCTGACTCCTAGGTTATTCAGAAAATAGTAAGTATGGGGGTACAACTTTACACGTTGGCATAACTTTCTGAATTGCATACCTAAGACCTTTATTTATCCAGAATAAAATGCCTAAATTCCTATAAGAGGTTAAATAGGAAGATGGAAATTGGAATCTCTGCTATGTTCCCTTTAGAGACCTTTTCTTATCTCTGGACTCAGGCTTCGGCATCTAAAGAAAGCAGAGGTTTCCTGCAGCCATACCTAATTAATTGTCTCTGATGTTTTTGAATCTGGTTTATAAAGTTTACCTCTCTACACTATGTATTACCTTTTAACCCTTATCCTATTTTACAGCAATGTTATTGTAAAATCACGACAAATTATTTCAGACTGAATTTGACTTTATTCCCTTTAGAGAATAAAGACCTCATTACTGAAGCCCTAAAGATTCAGGAATCTAAGGAGAAAGCAAAGTATCTTCAAAAGGTAGGCCAATATTTCAGAAGGTGATCTGATTCTCATTCGATTTCCAAGTAATCCTGATTTTTTTTAACACATGTATATAAAAATCTGCATGATTTTTAGTGTGTCAGCAGAGCAAATTAGAAAAACCTCTTAAGACTTTAATTGAAGATGAAGGAATAAATTTTGACTATTCTCGATCTCATCAAAAGCCCAAAGAGGTACAGGAACAATAACAACCAAAAAAAAAGAGAGAGAGAGAGAGAAATGGAGCAAAGCAGATTCAGACACTTTCCCATACAGTAAGGCCTCAAACCATATATGGTGTTCCAAGAACAGAAATATTGTAAGAACAGGAAAAATTAAACAGAATTGATTGTCTTGGTAGGTCAAAATTAAGTGATCAGAAGAATGAGTCGGTCGTCTAGACCCACACTGACTAAAGGCTGAAATCAAACACAGTAATTTGGCCAAACCAGCTGAGCACACATCTCTTTTTGGCAACACATGGTTTGCTTATGATGAGAGTGGCACAGCCTTTAACTCAGCAATTAATACAGTGATTTATGGAGACAGTTTGTTTGGCTAATGGGTAATTTCTATTCCTATAACTGTTCCTATACCATAAAAGCAAAGATAAAGGATTCATTTTGGCCTAATGTCTTTAACCATTAGACATATTGGCAAACTCTAAAAGGCTTATCAGGAATTTACATAAATTACAGAACATTGTAGCCTATAGGTGATTCCGTCAAACAAATTAGGTGATCAGAAATAATTAGTCGCCCTTTCCTACTTCTCAAAAAAAAAAAAAAAGAAAAAGAAAAAAAGGAAAGAATTAGTATTTTCTTCTCTCCCTAGGATATTATGTACCATATTTTATACATGACTTTATAGGGGGAAAGGCAATTTGCAGGGAATTAAAAATCATTGTAAGTCAACTTCATTGGTACTTTTGGAGTTTAATTTTCATTTTATTTCATTTTAGGAAGGGATTAAAAACAAAAGGCAGATTACAAGCAAACTAATACCAATTTTTATCAGATTTTATAAAACAGACAATAATGGATTGTTAAATTAATAATTTCACAACTAGTTTGCTTGCCTTGGATCTTTATGTTAGTTTATTAATTACTCAATTAATGCCACAGACATTTATTAACCTGCTGTGTGAACATACTGTACTAGATGCTGGGGATACAAAGATAAAATGTGGTCTCTGACCTCAAGGAGTTGACAATCTGGAGGAGGAAATAGCCAATTGAAGTCAATAATTATACTACTCAGGTCAAGCCTGGTAGCCCATGTCCGTAATCCTAGCACTCTGGGAGACTGAGGTGGGAGGATTGCTTGAGGCTAGAAGTTTGAGACCAACCAGAGCAAGATCAAGACCTCATCTCTCCAAAAATAGAAAAGTTGGGATTATAGGTGCGCACTTGGGAGGCCAAGCAGGTGGATTGCCTGAGCTCATGAGTTCAAGACTAGCCTGAGTCAGAGCAAGAACCCGTCTCTAAAAAAATAGCCAGGCAGGTTCAAACCCAGCCCCGGCCAAAAACTGCAAAAAAAAAAAAAAAAAGAAAAGAAAATAGCCAGGCATTGTGGCGGGCGCCTATAGTCCTAGCTACTTGGGGGGCAAAGGCAAGAGGGTCACTTGAGCCCAAGAGTTTGAGGTGCTATGAGCTAAGACACCATGGCACTCTACCAAGGGTGACCAAGTGAAACTGTCTCAAAACAAACCAAACAAACAAAAACAAAAATAGACAAGTTAGCCATAGTGGCACATGCCTATAATCTCGGCATTAGAGAGGCTAAGGTAGGAGGATCACTTAAGTCCAAGAGTTTGAGGTTGCAGCAAGCTATAATATGGCCACTGCACTCCAACCTGGGTGACAGAGTGAGACCCTATCTTCAAACAAACAATTCTTATTATAATTATGATGTATTATTATGACTGATGTATGCACATAATGCTATGAGAACACATTGAAGGACATCAAAATCAAGAAACCTTCCCAAAGGTGCCAAGTTTTGAAGGATGGATGGAGTTTTTCAGGCAGAGATTTTGCAAAGCAGTCCCTTGTGTGCACAAGTTGTCTTCTTAAAATCCAAATATAGGGTGTTCAGCACACCCCCTGGGTGAAGGGCTCTTCTACCACCACTTGAGCTTTACCTTGGAAGTGAGAACAATGTAACCTAGAAATTCATACCCTCATATTAATATGAAATTTAAAAATCCAATTATGACTGTGCTGCTCTCCTACTTTTGTTTCTTATCCTCCCATGGCTGCCTGTTTTCTGCAAGATCTAGACCAAACTCAGCATGTTCAAATTCCTTTCCAGCTGCCCATAATCTGACTTCTCCTGCCACTTTCCCTCTTCCACTGTGCTCCCTGTCACTCTGTATAGTGTGCCAAGAAAATATGTGCCACCAAAATGATGACTAGGAAAAATATATTTTTGCTATATCTCAACATGCACAGTAACTGCCAAATTGTACCTTAAGCCAAGTGGGTCCTGCAATGCGGTATAGCGGATAATGCTATTTGTTTTTTGATTTTTTGAGACAGAGTCTCACTCTTTTGCCCCAGGATAAAAACTCAAACTCCTGAGCTCAAGTGACCCTCTTGCTTCAACCTCCCCTGTAGCTGGGACTACAGGAGCCTGAAACACACCCGGCTAGTTTTTCTATTTTTAGTAGAGATGGGGTCTCATTCTTGCCCAGGCTGGTCTGGAACTCCTGAGCTCAAGCAATCCACCTACCTCGGCCTCCCAGAGTGCTGGGATTACAGGCTTGAGCCACCACACCCAGCCAATGATGCTATTTGTTGAGAGTAGAAGATAAGGGGCTCAACAAAACAGTGAGTTTGTAAGAAAGAAAATGTTACTGAGAAGGTGACTTCTGAGAATATAGGAAAACTTAGTACTGTACAGCACAGTTCTATTCAAACAATGCCAAGGTGCCAAGGAGCAACCAGGAGAATCCTGCAATAATTGAATGTTCTCATAGCTACCCTGAGATATTACAATGCACTATTCATAACAACCAACTTACTGAGTACATACTATGTAGTAAACACTAAGCTAAACTCATATTCTCCTTAAAATAGCCCATGATGTTTACCACTTTGCTAAACTCAGACTAAATGATTTTCCAAAGTTCCCACAACTCGTAAGTGGCAGAGCCTCAATGCCCAGACTCGGAGCCCAGTACCCAAACTCCAAAGCCATAAAATTAACTCTATAAGAGACTGGTTGCCTAGTAATGATGGCTGACCAGGAAATTGTTCAGAAATGTTGCCACACATTCAAAAATTCAAAACTAGGATGACAAACACTTAATCCAGCCCTAGGACCATACGCTGTTTCCTCAACCAGCCGGCATCTTCCCATTCACCTTCAAGGCTAGCTCAAGTGCCAGCTTCTGCGAGACAAACAGAATGAACAGCTCCCGTCTCGGTGTCCCTATGCAGGTCCCCATCTTCTCTTACTGCGATTTTTATAGTCTCTGATCTGTACTGTTGGCAATCGTGCGTGTTTCTGGCTAGATTTTAGCTACCATAGTATGGTGGACTTTGGAGACAATATGGGTTTGGAAGCCTAACTCTGCCACTTATTATTTGCATGACTTTGAGCAGCCTGTTTAACTCCTGTGATCCTTAGCTCCCTCATATGTAAAAGGAGAAATGACAAAAAAAAAAAAATCCATGTCACAGAGTTGCCGTAAAGTATATATCTTGCCTGATCACAGTTCACATAGTTTACCCTCACATGCTCCCTATGAGAGTGGAGGTCATCTTATTTGCTTAACCTGGTGCCTTTCTGGTTATTTAAACTCAATAAATATTTGTTGATTGAATAGATAAATGCATAATTAAAATAATGAGTGAATGGGATGCTCTACAGAGTGATATTTCAATTTCGTTTGGGCTTTTCCATGTAGATTCATTTAGCAAACTTTTCCAGGCAGGTAATTTTTGCAAGGAATACTCCCAAAATCTAATCTGTTAGCACATCCCTTCTCTTCTCAGTTTTGCTTTTAGGGAATGGGTCTGGATATAATTGGAGGAAATGTGACACCATGTAACTTTTGAGACAGAATCTATTTTCGGAAACCACTATTTTTCTAAGTCTATAGTACTCTCTCTGCATTAAGCCACCACCACCATTCTAGAATTTTTAGCTTAATGGTAGAAAATAAATGAAGAAAGGGGAAGGTAGCCTTTTAACTAATAAAATATATGCAATAATCTTTTTAAGAGAATCATTTGCATGTCTTATACATATCAATTGATAAGTAAATTCAAGGTATAATTGTCATCTTAAAATGAGAAAAATAATTGCCTATAAATCTCTTTAATGTTTATTCATCCACTTTCTCCTTAAAATTAATGAAAATCTAAAACTTTATTTTCCATCTTTCCTCAAAGTGTCTTTATGGCCCTCTCTCCTCAGCGAATATTGATTTTTCAGTTGTTAAAGTCCCTTAAAACTTTAATGTTATTCTCCGTGTTAGAATATTTTCTAGATATACATTATAATAAATGCTTTGGGTTAGTGGACAAAATGCTATTAATCACAACTACTATTTCTGTGATGGATATCTATGGCAGGAAATCAAAAACAGTTGAGTCTGTCCAGCTTAGATGGCTTACTATGTCCATAAAGGAAATCTGATAGCACTATACTGGACCATTATTCTTCCTCTGAGAGTTCTAAAGTAGTCTGCAGTCATTATAATAAATGAATAGTCAGCTAATTCTTTGAAATCATAAAACTAATTTCCTTTTTGGTTTTGCCACCTTTAAGAAAGCTCTTTAGCTGATTATGTCCTTATAAAAAGAATTATAAATAATTCATTTGCTGGGAAAAAGAAAAAAGTCAGAGGAGTAGCTTTGTTTGTTTGTTTGTTTAGAAATGAGATCTTGATCTGTTGCATAGGCCAACTTGAACTCCTAATCTCCAGCAATCCTCCTGCCTTAGCTTCCTGAGTAGCTAGGACTATAGGCATGTGCCACCACACCTGGCTAGAGCTATATTTTAAGGCAATAATATACATGACATACTATGTATTTGGAAATGTCCATCTGGAATTAAAGTTTTAACATGAATGATTATAAACCAAAGGTTTTTCTAAGAAAATATATAATTTGCAGAACAACATGTTAGATACATTCTTTGTTGGGAATGGGATTTTCATCTGTTCTATTATACATCCTATACAAACAAAACTAACCGTAGTATAAATCTTCCTCAAAAGTTTGTTAGGATGACCCTTGAACCAGGAGCAAGTCATACTATAAAGAGAATATTACAGTAGTCCCACTTATCTGTTTGGTTTCCCTTTTCAAGATTTCACTTTACCTGAAGTCAACCATGGTCCAAGAATACTAAATGAAAAATTTCAGAAATAAACAATTGATCAGTTTTATCTTGGCATGCCACTCTGAGCAGCAAGATGAAGTGGCCATCCCACTTTGTCCTGCCCAGGTGGTGAATCGTCCCTTTGTCCCACGTAGCCACGTCACTTGCTGAGTAGCCAAAAAAGAGACCACATTCACATATTTTCTTATCATCATGTTATAATTGTTCTATTTTATTATTTGTTATTGTTGTTAATCTCTCTTTTTTTTATTAAATCACAGCTGCGTACATTAGTGCAATCAAGGGGTACAATGTGCTGGTTTCATATACAATCTGAAATGTTTTCATCAAACTGTTTAAGATAGCCCTCATGGCATTTTCTTTTCTTTTCTTTTCTTTTTTTTTCCAGTGGTAAGACAGAATTTATTTACAGAAAAGAATACAGAAAACACTAAAGCTCCTGGTAGAGAGAGAGAACTCAAGTGGGGAGAAAAAAGCTCTCTCCATTTCTCTCCCAGTCTTTCCCCGTCTTCCCCTTTAGGCTTTTAGTCTCGAGGTACATATAGGTGTATGGGTTCCTTGGCCAGGAAACGAATGAACACAGTCCCTTCCACCGGGGGCAAGGTGAATGAATGTATCAGTGAAAAAACACAGTCCCTTCCAGGGCAAAGTGAATGAATGTATCAATGAATGGACACAGTCCATTCATGGAATTGAGGCCTAGGAAATTCACATGAAATTGACCTAGGCATAGGAAATGGGGGTTCCACATTTAGTCCTAAGTGTAAAGTGAAGAAGACACCA
>CAUYRH010009688.1:0-94331 GCA_963574655.1 Perodicticus potto | reverse complement strand
ATTAAAACTGATAATGCATCTTATTCTACTCACAAATTAAATACCTTCCTATCTTTTTGGAATATTCAATTATCTCATGGTATTCCTTACAATTCTCAAGGACAAGCCATTATTGAGCGACATCATAAAACATTGAAAGATCTGTTAGATAAACAGAGAGGGGGAGAAGATATCCTCCCTTTGAATAATAGTCCTAAGTACATGCTCACTAGAGCTCTTTTTACTCTCAATTTTCTCAATCTCAGCAACGACGGAAAGACAGCTGCAGAACGCCATTGGACATCTCTCATTCATCCACCATTGTCTCCAACGTAACAACCTATTTTTTATAGAAAACCTGACATGTCAGAGTGGAAGCCTGGTTATGTACTGCATTTGGGTCTAGGTTTTGCCCATTTTATTACAGAACAACAAGAGAAGCAGTGGCTACCAGCCCGCTGGATTAAGCCTTGACACGAGCAAGAAACCTTGCCAGCACTTTAACAAACTTGTTTTCACTAACTTTTCTTTTATTCATAGGACCCTTAATTTTGGAGCCTCGGTAAGTTCATAATAGAGAAACCCTGGATCAATCTCCTCTGTGGGAACTCTAGCTTCCTCTCCCATATCACTGTCCATCATCAGCAGGAAGCAGTTAAGAGTGGTCAGCGTCCTATTTCCCTAAGAGACAGTTGGAGTTTCTATGCAGAGTGGGAAGACTGATACAGGATTTCATTACTTGGGGCTGAATAACAAGCCCCAGGTAAGCTTAGTGTGCATCTTCTAAACCTTTGAAAGTTATGACAACAAAGATCTCGAACAGCAGGCTTCAAGGTAAAGGTTATACTGGTATCGGCCAAGGTAAGAGAATTTCACTTGTTGGATTTATATCTGTTTCAGTTGGGCACCTAATATTTAAGTTATACTGCTCTTTGGAAAGGTCTGAGTTCAGTACAGCTCTTTCCCCACCTAACATAACTTCAGGTGGTGATTAATACTTCCCACGGAAGCGTCATGAGCCCTATGGGTCAGCCCACAGCGTATAGTTGGTGGTGATTAGCACAAAGAGGACATGCTTTCCCCTATGCCTAGTTTGGCTAAAATAGTTTCCCTTATACCCGGATTAGTTCCGTTGGTGTAACTTTGTTATACTTATATGCTCTTTTGTTTCTTTTACTTAGCAGGAAGGAAAGCTCCTCGGTGAGGAGAACAGCTTTAATAACCAACGACAGATTCTCTCCCTTGCCTATCCAGAAATGTTTTTCATACACTAGAGGGGGGATATGTAGAGGACGCCAAGAGCTACACGACCTCTGAGCAAGATAATTTGCAACTGGGGGGCGGGCCCTCGGCCAATTCGTCAGCAACTGCTCCTTGCGGAGAAAGAACCCTGCCCATGGCGAGCCTTAGGCACTTAGTCATTGTCTAATACTCCCCTCACCTGTCTTGTGCTGTCTCAATAAAAGGCTACTGCGCAGGTTGCTCAGGGCTACCCTGCAATCAAGGTTAGCGCGCCTCCTACAAGCTTGTACTTTTAATCCGCGTCTCGCCTGGTTCCTTTCTGCTGCGATCAAGACCAGGACCATAGAGGATCCGACAAAGGAACTCAGAGATAGGGCCCATGGTAGGGGTAGAGGGTGGTGGCAGAAACTCCATGACAACTGAGATGAAGGGATGGATCAACAGGGGGAAATGCTTTTCAATGTTTATGCTCTCTGTCAGAAAATTTCTCAATGACATTTCAGGGGAGAGAGAATATAAAATATATAAAGCAAGAATATGGAAAATACATTGATAGTCTTTTTAATTTTCTCCCTTTAGTCAACAAAACTGTACTTGTAAGAGCTTTCACCGGTACACATATAATATTGGTTCCCCGAAGTACATTTTTCACATACATATTTTGGGTTAACAATGACTTAAAGATCATAAGATATAAGTAAACAATTAGTCTTACCTTGTATCATCATTCAACTAGAGTGGGAAAGAGCAGAAAACATTATTATTGATCATATTGTGGTTGTATGATGTACATGGAAGCAGATTATATAAAATTAGATCATGTATTCATGCAAACCGCCATGAAAGAATGGAGAACTAGTTTAGATTACAAACAGCTAAACTGTATTTCCTCATTCTTTTTATCACCTCTGCAAAACTTAACGCAGCGAAACTTTTTCGTCCTTGAAACCCCTCTCCTCTTAAGTTCTTTTGAGACACTTCAAATGCTTTGTTGATACCGCTAGTTCCCTAGAGAGAAGCCTGGAAGCGAGCGAAGGGGTTCTAATCATGAGGTGCTGCTTCCTAATACGCTGATGTCCTCAAGATCCTGCAATGTCTCTCTCGCCTGCCTGACTTGCAGTTTCGGTCCACATTGTGATCAATGCCAGATGTAAAGAAAAGCCACAGACTACAAGAGAAAAATCAATGCTCCCTGGGACATGTGCCAATCGCTGGGGGCTTTCGGGAGAATAAACAACTATTCGGAAGAAATGCAAGCACCAGAGGCATGTAAGCATGTCCCAGGATCTAAGTCAGGGATGCCTGTGGCTTCCGCAGTCCTGGGTGCTGGTGGCTCTCACCCCGGGGACAAGGCTGGGACTGCTCACCAAGGTTCAGGCCCGGTGACTGACCCACTCACCTCTCCTATACACAGCCCCATCACCTCCTCCTTCTCTGTGCTCAGAGCGTGGTTGAGACAAACTAGGAAAGCGTCAGACTCGAGATGAACCGCTTGCACCGCCTGTACCACCTGCACCGCCATCTTGGTCCGACCCTGCTCACGTCCGCTTTGGGCCCACTTTGTCCTGACCAACCGGGTGCTACGGCGCAGCCTCCCCAGGGCCCCGCGCTCTGCGTCCCTCCCAGGCCTGGCCTTCCGCTCGGGTTCCTCGGGGGCGGGGCTTTGACAGAGGGCGTGTCCATGGGGGGGTCGTGGCTGTTCGGGTGGGGCGGGGGCAGTGGGCAAGAGGCAGGCGCGCGGGGGCGGAGCTTGGTGCTCGGGGGCGGGGCCCTCCAGCAGCACCTGGGAAACGCCCGCGCGGGTTGGGGCGGGCGTGGCCGTCCGGACCGAGGGCGGTGGCCGAACTCGGTTAGGGTATCAGGCAGGGCGGCGGGGGCGACAGGAAGGCGGTGCTCTCGGGCCGCAAGCGGACTTGGTCTGTGAGCGGCGCCCGGTCGCGTGGGCAGACGCCTCCCCAGCGGCGGGGCCCATTTTGCCCGCCCGCTAAGGAGAGTAATGCGTGGCCTACACGCTTAGGGGACAGCCCTGTCAGGCGACCATCAGCGCAAAAACGCCAGCCTCTTGAGCCAGAGGGACGCTCTTCTGAAATTCGATACTAAACCAGTTAAGGTTTCATTTTGTTTTATTTCCAAGTCACAGCCCTTGAATCTTGCACAACTGTCCCTGGACCACTTCCGGTTGCCGGCCAGCACCTCGTAACTTCGGTTCCAGTGACCTCGGCCTGCAATGCCCCCGGTCTCGCCCCGGGGTCACGTCGCGATCCCGGCTTGAGAGGCCTGGGGTGGGGGTCCTGGAAGTTTTAACCTAGCTGTTCTCCAGGCGGATTAATTAGCCCAAGAAACATTATATTCATGTGAGTAACCTTTTGCAGAAACAGTACTACACTGTATCTGAAATGAAAGTATCCCTCTTAACCTTGTCTGCTGCTACTTTCTGCAAAGGCTCTTAGGTAGCTATTTCGTTAATGCAGTGAAGGGGAATGAAGGGACGTCAGTTTTATTCAAGTTCGGACATACATTAGCTATCCAGAATACAAGTTTCCTCAGGTCTTCTCATCTTGATCTCAGACGTTGCTGAATTGTACACGTACGTAAAAGTAACCTTATTGTGACGCACGTCAAACGTGTGCAGGGGTAAAAGACATATCGTCTAACTCACAAGTTTGGGAATTACACGTGGATTTTAGAAGCGACTCTAACCGAAAGAAAAATATCTGCCGTGCCGCCTCCACAGCCCATCCGTGTTTCTTCCCTTCGTTTGTCTTTTTATTCTCTGGGTAGTTTTGAAGCCAGGCAGGTATGGCAGTACTGGAAAGGGAACATTCCCAACGTGCTACTTGAAGAGTTGTTGATGCTTTGCTCTTTTCTCCCAAGTCAGTTCCAACCCTAATGCTTAAGGGTCACAAGGCTCATGTTTCCACGATTAATTTTGATAATGGTGAAAAATGAAAAATTTTTAACTGCAATTACATTGGACCCATCTAAATTTTCTCTTGTTATAATTTATATCATATACTACTACTGTTTTCAATTACTGTTTGTGCCTGCTATGCCCTACCCTGATGAGTCAGGAACACTTGGTCTTCTCACTGTTGTATTTGGTGATGGGATATTTTGAGTTTAAAAAATGCCTTTTGTTTGATGTTGGTCAAACAGCGTATTACATTGGTCATATTCTACAATGACATTCACTAACCTTCATAATGCTCATGGCTGCGTTCTACATACAGCTCTTAAAATTTAATTTGACTTGGAAAAAACTATTAACATTTATCACAAGCTTAGTATATGCTAGATAACTCTACTAAGCATTTATATACCAGTTCTATATAAATTG
Organism: Perodicticus potto; assembly: GCA_963574655.1. NCBI lineage: Eukaryota > Metazoa > Chordata > Mammalia > Primates > Lorisidae > Perodicticus > Perodicticus potto. The sequence continues at coordinate 89,773 of CAUYRH010009688.1, read as the reverse complement.
CTCCTGTTGGAATCAGGCTGTACAACTTCCTAGCTGTGTGACCTTGGGCAAGTCACCTAACTTCTCTACCTTTACTCTCTTCATCTTAATGTGGAGATGATAATACTGCCTACAACACAGCACTTCTGCAAAGATTAAATGAGTAAATATATGTAAACACATGTAAAACATACAGGAAGTGCTACATAAATGCTATTATGATTAATTTGTTCTTTAACTCAATTTACACCTCCAGAAATTGAGGTGTTGAGATGTTAACTTGTCCAAAGTCACAAAGCTACTAAGTGGCAGAATCAGTATTCATACACAGGCCAAGTTGATTCCAGGGCCTGTATTCTTGGTAATTTCACCTATTCTGATCGCATGAGTTTATTAATTGACTTCAAATAAAGTAAGTATATTCAACGGATCAATGCCTAAAAACTATTCAAACACCTGGAAGTTAAACCATGCTTTAAAAAAGAAAAGAACTACTGGGGCAGCGTCTGTGGCTCAAAGGAGTAGGGCGCCAGCCCCATATGCCGGAGGTGGCGGGTTCAAACCCAGCCCTGGCCAAAAACTGAAAGAAAAAAAAAGAGAGAGAGAATAACTAATTCTGTAAAGAGAAAGCAGTTAATACTGAAGGAAGCCCTCTGTTTTATATGTCATCCACTTAGAACCTAATTTACAAAATGCCTAACTAAGAAACTAAAAAACTATCTATCTAGTCTAGTGTATTCTCTGGGCGTGGTATCAAGCCATGGATACAATCATTTTTAGCGCATGATAAATTTATAAAGTTATCTGAACATTTTCTGAGTCCATTTGTATTTACAGGTGGTGGTATCTTTAAGTTGAGTTGCATAGCTTTATATTTCATGTATTGCATTGCACCTTGTACCTAAGTTTATCTTCAGATTTTAAAATCTTCATCTTAGGTCCAGGAATCATGAGTTTTTTAAACAAGCATCATGTGCCAAATGATGTTTTCTACTCAGATAAATTTGGGAAATGTTAAATAACATAAAGTTTCTTTCGTGCATAACTTGCCAGAGCTCTTACTATGCTAATGTGCCTTATGACTCTCCAGGATTCCCAGACTTATTTGACCAAGGAAAATGTTGGGAGCAAATGTTGTACAAATCAAAATTTTTCTTTCATACAACCTGTCATTTTTTAGGCTTTGATCTGAATCCCTCTCACTAGGCCTTTACTTTTCTCTATGGAGAATGTTGTTGGTTTATGTTCATATGGTGGCTTTTCTGTCCTTGATCACTACAGTTGCCTTTCTCTGGGTTTTCATGGTCTCCAAATGGTAACACATACAACTCCAGAATAATGTCCTGAGTGTTGTTCCCAGGCTTATCCTGCTGATGCTTCTGAGAATGTGTTACAGTGACTCATAGTAACTCAGACCATCATTTCCAATCTGTTTGCCCTCTATTCTACTGGAATTATTTCCTTTTAATGTCAGTATAACCAATAAAATTTTGTTTTTCATTCAAAAGAAATTTATATTTCAACATGTTGGTTGGTGCTAGGACCTATCTGTGAAGCTGAGACTGTCTTGAGACCCTTAACACTTGATTTCATTCTTAAAAAAAAAAAGAATTTGCCACACTTATGTCTTTTGTGATTGAAATCCAGGCTTTAATATCTTTTATCTTGACACTAGTGTTTACTAGGTTTTTGTTTGTGTCTGTCTTTACCAAAGCTCTTGGGGGTTGGGGAAAACAGAACAATTAATTGTATCTGCTAAACGGGAAAAAAAGTTTTAAAAATTTAATATATAGCTATATATGCTATACTTTGGGGAAGAAAGGACTTGTGAAGTAAGCAAATGAAATATGCAAGAAGATTTATAATTAGGGGCCAAATATGCACTTCAATTTAAACATAAATACTACCATAGTCATAAGAGGCACTACTTTTCTAAAGTTGTCATAGAAGAGGCAGGCATCTGACTCTGCTATAATAGCACTTAGATAGGCATAGAGACCTGGGGAGTCATTTTAAGCAAGTGTAAAGAAAGATCAAGGGTATGGAGCTAGGAAATGAGTCTAATATTTGGAGATTTTGTTTGAAATACATTGGTAGTGCCTGCTGGAATTGGTGATAGATAGGATGTAACAACTGAAGAAGAGGAAGAAATCCAAGAGAACTCATTAAATGTTGAGGTTGCAGGATCAGGAGCAGTGGCATTGCCATTGAGAAAAACTGGGATTTGATTAGAGAAAGGGTTTTGGAGGGCAAATCCTCCAATGCCATATCTGTTCTGTCAAAGGTAGAAATACAGTACAACTGTGTCATGATGCAATGAGTGAGGTCCAAATGATTCATTCATGCAAATTGCAAGTCATTGCAAGGTCCTGAAATGAAATCTGGGGTTGGGCAGAGGATCATTGCAGGGAGAGGTATGTTCCCTTTATCCCTCTCAATATGCCCAGGGGTTTTCTGGTCTTCTGTCTTGGGAAATCAAAATTTAAACCTATGCCTCTGAAAAAATGGGCTCCTGTAACATCCTACAGCATTATTAAAATGAAACAAGGAGCTAGCTAGATAATTAACATTTACTCTCAACTCCAAATCACCATGATTCCCAAAGTCTCTTGTAGCTCGCAAATTCCATGAAGCTACCTTAAATACTTTTCCTAACATGAAAATCCCCTTCTGGAAATGCCCAGCTGCTATACATAACCTTTCTTAATAAACTGATAAATAGGTCTTTGCCTTTAAAACAAACTTTTAATTTCAACATAGCCATGCTAAAATGAGTGTATCCCTAGGCATGTTTTTGGGCATATGTTATTGCTATCTATGTTGTCCAAGACCCTACTTTGTGAATGCAAAGAGTGAGACTCTGAGTATCACTTCATTTATCTTAACATAAAGCTTCAGATGTCCTTGGTCCTATTTAGGCTGTACAAATAGATATATAAGAGGTTTGGTTCTGGTTGCTGGCTGCTATTACCAGGTCACCCTTGCTCACTGGTGAGTTCATTCAAACCCCAAAGTCACACCTGTGTCCTGTGCACGGGTGCTGCAGGCTTAAGTGGAGAAAAGCAGGGCTAGAATTGGAAACCAAAGCCCAGAATGGCAGGACAGGATGTGGGGGCTCCACCCGATCACCTCTGGGTTCACCAAGAGGGTGTCTACCGCGACGAATACCAGCGCACATGGGTGGCTGTCGTGGAAGAGGTAACTTTATATTTTGCATATTCGATTTTGCTTTCAAGCAATTTGTTTCTATTCAGTTTCAGTATTCTGAAGTCTTTGGTTTTATTTTTGATCATTCCTTTCTGTTAGGAGACAAGTTTCCTAAAGGCACGAGTCCAGCAAATTCAGGTTCCCCTAGGTGACGCAGCTAGGCCAAGTCACCTTCTTACCTCCCAGCTACCTCTCATGTGGCAACTCTACCCGGAGGAGCGCTACATGGATAACAACTCTCGCTTGTGGCAGATACAGCATCATTTAATGGTACACATGTTGCTTAATCATTTTGCATTGTTTTGGGACTCTTGTAACAGAGTACTCTATAAATTTTTATTTTTTCTGACAGGTCAGGGGAGTACAGGAGCTGTTGCTTAAGCTTTTGCCTGATGATTAAGCTGGTATGTATTTCTGTTTCTCCCCCATCCCACCCCACTTCGTTTTCACTGTATTCATTTTTAGTGATTTGAATGATTTTTTTTTCCAGGTGCTGGGATTCTAGGAAGATATGCTCCTTTGTTCTGTTCAATATATGGCAATCACTTCATCCACTACTGCAGTGCCCACCCTTGGGCCTTGGGGGAGGGAGTGGGTTGAAAAACTCCAGAACATGGAAGTTTAGGAAGGGTCATGAAGAATACTGCAACTGAAACTGCAGAGAGGGAGAAAGCAGGCAGAAAGCGAGTCAACAAAAGCACTTAGTCAGGATACATAACTTGAGATTGACTCCTTTAGAAATTGCCATAAAACCTTTAAAGGACATCATCGGCTGGAACTGGGATCTAATGAATCCCACGAAATCAGCACCTGCTGCAGAACAGATGCCCTCATCATCAAGAACTTGGTACTGATTTAGAGAGAAGAGAGCAGCTCCTAACAGCATCAACATCTGTTTGTCGCTTATTTGCCCTGCAGCAATTCACCTGCCTTTCCTTCTTCCATCCTGTAAATATCCTAGCTTTTGCTCCAGTGTTTCCCATCCCAGTACTGATCTAATTTAGGTCTACTGAGAAGTTAGGGGGCTCTGGAAAGAAAGAGATTTGCATTGATTAAATTACCTACAAAGGCTCCTGGGCCTTTTTTCTTTCTGAAATTGTCTTCAAATTATTAAAAGTAGATCAAAATGGGGGCACCTAAATTCATTCTTTGGTTACAGATATTTTAAAGAAGCTGGTTTCTATAAGAACTTTTAAAAATAGCACTTAACTGATACCTTTCTCAGGAAGTAATAGCATCAAATATTTTTGATTCCTAGGAAAGCTTTTACTACTTAGATATAATTTCCTAAGTTAAAGTAGTCATAACAGTTTATATATATTAAACATAAGGTTTTTTTTTTTTTTTTAAGTCTTGGGAATAATATCTACCATGTATTGAGTCCGTCCTTCCTTCCAGGCACTATTGTGTGCATTTTATATATTTTATCACATTTAATCCTTTGTCAGTGCTTTGAAGTAGGTATGATTCCTGTTTTATACATGAGTAATTAAAAAAAAGGCTCAAGGAGTTTAATCATTTACCAAGAGATTCTTCTGTGAATAATAGAGATGGGCTGTGGTGTAGCCTCCTCTTGTTTAACATTAGTCTACAATATTCAAGATGAGTTGATTGAATTCAGGGTTTCTTCACATTAAGCTATTTATATCTTCCAAACCTAATGAAATAGATACTATAAAAATATGGTTGATTTTTGATCAATATGATCCTATGAATGGGAAGAGTATTTTTTATTATAATTTTCCAGCAATTGTATGCACATATGACTTGTTTCAGAAGAAAATTCCATGTAGAGGTGTTTTAAAATCTTTATGGACAAAAAGCAAAATAAAAATCATTTTTCTTTTTTTAGTTTTCTGGATATGCCACAGAAGGATCCGTGCCAGAAACAAGCCTGTGAAATACAGAAATGTTTACAAGGTAGTATGTAAAGTGCTTTTAAAATATTTTTCCACTGTGAACTAACTATATGAGATCAATTGTTCTTTTATCAGCAAGCTGTATAAACTCTTTTCTCACAATGTAACATTTCTGTAATTATTCTGAAGATTTCTTCATTGTATTATCAAAGACGCATAAAAAAAGTGATATGGTAAAACCAGGACTTTTCAATCCTGTTTGTGCATTAGAATCACCTGGAGAGCTTTAAGAACTTGCCTGGATAATTAAATGAGACTTATCGGGGCTAGAGTATGACCAGGAATCAGTCTAGAAAGTTAACTAGGTGATTTTAATGCACAGCCAGAATTAAGAATTACTGAGCTGGCTCTGCACCTGTGGCTCAGTGAGTAGGGTGCCGGCCACATAAACCGAGGCTGGTGGGTTCAAGCCCAGCCCGGGCCTGCTAAGCAACAATGACAACTGCAAAAAATAGCTGGGCGTTGTGGCAGGTGCCTATAGTCCCAGCTACTTGGGAGGCTGAGGCAAGAGAATTGCTTAAGCCCAAGAGTTTGAGGTTGCTGTGAGCTGTGATGCCACAGCACTCTACCAAGGGCGATAATGTGAGATTCTGTCTCAAAAAAAAAAAATAAAAATTACTGAGCTGAGCAAAGCTCTTTTTTAAAAAGGCTAGTTTTAAATAGGTGTGTGTCATTCTGATAAGACTGTAGGAGGCAGGGTAGGAAGCAGGGAGACCAATTAGAAGTTGGCTTTAGATGGGGAGATAAGATATTTATACAAATAATTACAAGGCATGATACAATTTATTACACTACCATGAAGAATCCTGTGCTTGGGTAAAGAATAAACTGCTACAAGAAAGATTAAAACAGAAACTCAAGTAACCCAATTTATTTCTCTCTTGCAGAACTGGCTGGTCTGGGCCAGTGGGACAGTTCTGCTCCATGCTAGGTCATGAATATATCCACATTCTTGCTCATGGGAAGGGACAAAGAGATGAGGTCCAGGCTTCTTTTTAAGTAAGTGAAGTGGAATGCATCCATTTCACTTTCTTTTATATCCTTTTGGCAAGAGCTTAGTTGTAAGTCACACCTAATTGCAAGAAAGAATAGGAAATATTTTGTTAGGTAGTCCTGTACTCAGGAACAAGAGGGGAGTGGATTTTGGAGAGGCAGCTAGAACTCAGTCTCCCACAAGGCCAAAGTAAAGTGCTGTGCAGGTCCATAGTTAAAAGCTAACTCCTCTGCTTGAGGTATCCTTGGACGTATTTTTGGAGGTAGAAGCACATGAACTAGGCCTTGAAGAATGGGTAGGATTTTGACAGGCAATCATTGTGAGGAGGTGGTTTCCCCATACAAGAAACAAAAGTGAGGAAACAGAGAAGTTTTGAAGAAAGAAGTCTATTTTGGCTAGAATTTCAGGTACCATGTTGGAACTTCATTCTGGAGTTAATGGGAAGCCATTGACTATTCCATGAATAAGAGAACAACATAATCATTACTGTGCTTTAGGTAAATTTGCTTTGTGTGTGTAACAAGAATAGGGAAGAGATTGGAGACAGACAAACCAGATTAGGAGAACAAGTTAGTAATGCCCTACAGCCACAAGGCCAGTAGTAGGGTTTAAGAGGAATGGTTGACAAATCATCCTAAATCTCAACATTTTGGAGGTCATGGACCCTTTTGAGAATTTTATGAACACTATGATTCTCTCCAGATACAATAAGTCTAAGAGAGGTGAGGAAGCTGCAGAAGTAAAGTCTGACACATTAGCAGAAGTTGGTTCATGAGATTTAAGGAAAGAAGCTGTCTCCAAAACATAAAAGTATAAGGTAAAGCAGCAAGTGCTGATGTAGGAGAGATAGTAAGTGATTCTGGTGATCTAGCTAAGATAGTTGAAGGTGGCTGCACTAAACAGATTTTTAATGTAGATTAAGCAGACTTCTGTCGGAAGAAGATGCCATTTAGGACTTCATAGTTAGACATAAATCAATGCCAGGCTTCAAAGGACAGACTGACTCTATTGTTAGGGGCTAATGTAGCTGGTGACTATAAGTTGAAGCCAATGCTCATTGACCATTCTGAAAATCCTAGGGCTCTTAAGAATTATGTTAAATCTATACTGCCTATGCTTTATGAATGTGCTATAATCCAGGTTTTATTGTCCCATCTATTTATGGCATGGTTTACTTTTTTTTTTCTTTATTTTTGAGACAGAGTCTTTCTCTTTTGCCAGGGCTAGAGTGCAGTGGCACAATCTAGCTGACTGCAACCTTCAACTCCTGAGCTCAAGAAGTCCTCCTGTATCAGCCTCTTGAGTAGCTGGGACTACAGGTGACTGCCCCATGCCCAGCTGTTTTTTTTATCTTTAGTGGAGATGGGGTCTTGGTCTTCTCAGGCTGGTCTCCAAATCCTGAGCTCAAATGATCCTCCTGCCTCAGACTCCCAGAGGGGTAGATTATAGACATGAGTCACCACGCCCAGCATGTTTACTAAATATTGTAAGCCCACTCTTGAGACCTGAACAAAAATAAAGATCCCTTCCAAAATACTGCTGCTAATTGATACTGAAGCCGGTCACCCAAGAGTTCTGATGGAAATGTAAAAGGAGATTAATGTTGTTTTCATGTTTGTTAGCATAACGCTCATTCTGCAGCCAATAGATCAAGGAGTAATTGTGACTTACAAGTCTTTTTATTTTAAGAAATCCATTTCCTAGATCTACAGCTGCCATAGATGGTGATCCCTCTGATGGATCTGAGCAAAATAAATTGAAAACTTTCTGGAAAGGATTCACCATTCTAGATGCCATTAAGAACATTCATGATTCATAGGAGGAGGTGCAGACATCAACATTAACAGACATCAACATCAACATTCTAATCTGAATGGATGACTTTGAGGGGTTCAAGACTTCAGGGGAGGAAGTAATTACAAGCATGATGGAAACAGCAAGAGAACTAAAATTACAAGTGGAGCCTGGAGATGTAACTAAATTGCTGCAATCTCATGACAAAACCTGAACAGAGCAGCAGTTGCCAAGTTTGACCAAATGTTAGAAAAATTCATTTTTTTAATCAGTGAATAATTATTGTCAGAAGAACAAATAGAAAAAGGTACAAGGTTATCTGAATTTGAAAACTGGGGTTTTAAATGATTTTTCTTCATTATTAAAGTAATAGATAGAGGCTTGGTGCCCATGGCTCAGTGGTTAAGGCGCTGGCCACATACACCAGGGCTGGTGGGTTTGAACCTGGCCCAGGCCTGCTAAAACAACAATAACAGAAACAACAGCAACAACAAAAAAATAGCCAGGTACTGTGGTGGGCGCCTGTAGTCCTAGCTACTTGGGTTGCTATGAGCTGTGATGCCACAGCACTCTACTCAGGGCGACATAGTGAAACTCTCTCTCTCAAAAAAAGTGGCTCAGTGGGTAGGGCACCGACCCCATATACCGAGGGTGGTGGGTTCAAACCAGGCCCCAGCCAAACTTCAACAAAAAATAGCCGGGTGTTGTGGCGGGCGCCTGTAGTCCCAGCTACTTGGGAGGCTGAGGCAATAGAATCGCCTAAGCCAAAGAGCTGGAGGTTGCTGTGCCATGGAACTCTACTGAGGGTTACAAAGTAAGACTCTGTCTCGAAAAAAAAAAAAAAAAGGTAATAGATAAAAATGTTCGTGAAAATATAGAAAGGTACAAAGGAAAAATGTTCAAAGCTCCCCCAAAGACCCACCACCTAAGAAAATCTTTCTGTATTTCCCTGGAATTTTAATTTTTATTCTTGGACTTTTAATTTTTTGTTGTGTTTTATAAAATCTTTTAGACTAATCTAAAATGTTGTTATATAATTCCATTTTAGACATTTCTTCCCTTCCTCCAACTTTGAGGAAAAGGAAAAATATTTTTTGCATTTAACTTTTTCTCTCAAATTCATACCCTATTTGAAATAGCAATCCATGGCTAAGAAAGAATAAGAATCAAGTTTAAAAGAGTTGGTACAGTTGAGAAGATAAGAGCTGGAAAAATTAAGAGTGTCAACATTCAGTGCTCACTAGATGACAAGCACCGTTGTAAGGACTTTACATATACTTACCACTTCATTCATGAGGTAGATGCTACTGTGAACCCATTTTATAGATAGAGAAATAGACACAGAAGCTATAAAACTTGACCAACGTCACAAAACTAGTAAAAAGGGTATGGTGGGGATTAGAACTCACCCCTGACTTGCTCTAGCTATAAACCTGGACATGTAGCCACCTTGCTATAGTGTCTTTCTATGCTAACTACCATGGATCCCATTTTAGTGCTGGGAGACTTAGATCAACTGTAGCTGACCTAGAACCTTTAGGTAAAGTCTTCCTTAAGTTAGGGTTTATGCATAGTAGGAATCAGCAAATGTCTTATGAAAAGGGCCAAACAGGTAATATTTTAGGCTTTGTGAGCTATGAGGTCTTTGGGGGTGTGTGTATGTGTGTGCACATTTAAACCGTTAAAATATCTAAAAACAATTCTTAGCTCCCATAAAGGGTTGAATTTGACCCTCAGGCTGCAGTTTGCCAACTTTTGATGCACAGACTTGGTATGGGAAATCTAGCAACCAGCTTAAGCCATATGCAAAGTAAGGTGTGGGGTATGTGCATTTTTCTAATTCATCAAATTACCAAAAAGGATTACTGACTAATCATAGTGTTAAAAACCACTGTCCTAGCAAAATGCACAAATAAACTATTAACCTTAAAAGAAAGGAAATTATGTATTATCAGTAGTTTTCAACTACTGATAAATCATTATTTTCTTCCTAATGAGCCTGTTGACAGGTTTCTAAATCAGATACATTTCAGTAGACTTGGGAATATCCTTTCTTCCGGTTCCATAGGTACCAAAAGTGAAAAGGGATGGGAAGTGCTGACCTGAAGTTCTCTTAGTCCTGAAGTTGTCTTAGTCCTATGAGATCATGACTAGGGTCTGCCTGTCTGTTTTTCAGCCAATAACTACATGGAATCCAAGTGTCAGGCTGTCATCCAAGAACTGCGTAAGTGTTGTGCTCGGTATGCCAAGGGAAGATCACTCGTCTGTTCAGGATTTGAAAAAGAAGAGGAAGAAAACCTGACACTGAAGTCTGCATCAACGTAAAGTTCCGCTGAGAAGTTAAATGCTGCTCTATGTTTCCACCAAGCGAGTTTTATTTATCTTCCTGACTTTGTTCAGGCCAGGTAGCAGCAAATGACAAATGAAAAATGGCAACTATAAAAGTTAACAAATATGCCATCTATGCAGAACAGGAAAAATAATATAAATATATTAAAGACAAATATGTCGAATGTAATAAAACAGAGCTGCTAAAATAAACAAGTGAAAATTTTTGGTTTTATACTAAATGTATCTTAAAACTATTAGGTATAGGTATTAATGAGTGCTCTTTAGCCTTCAGATCACTAGTGCCATTCATGAAACTTACATCAAATCAAGTATGTAAGGTGAAAGAACTCACCCCTCCAGCATCACAATTTTGACACTATTATACGCTAAATTATAAAAGTTTCCTTTAACCTAACTCAATACCTTTTGTGCTTCCAATAATGGACAGCAAAGCATCTTTCCAGATGCCAGTAAGAACATTTCTTTCTGCTTTTGTATCCCCACCATGGTGCCTAGGGAGAGGTGCTTAATATTGGTGGTAGGAATGATTCTTTCCAAATGAAAAAAAATTTCATTTGAACTCAGGCAGCAAGACAATTAAAATTTTTAGGTGGTTTATCTGTTCTTTATATCCTTATAATAAAAACCTGTTCCAGAGGATCTGAACAACATTAGTACAAAGCTGCTGAAGGAAATTTGTTGACAGTTGTCACTTTAAAAAATAGAGACACTATCCAATAAACCATTAGCACTCCTCAACTGAGTGCTAGAATCACTATTACCATGACTAAGAGGAGGAACAAATTCTGATAGGTCCCCGATGTTTAAATACTATTGCTATTTGAGAAGAAACAGTTTTCTTTAAAGCAGCATTCCCCCAACATGTTTCTAGAAATTGCTGTAACAGAAGAGAAAGGCTCCTGTGATAAATTTAGGTAATGCTAGGTTAAACACAAGTATAAACAAATTTCTTCCCTGACAGACTTCAGAGATTTTTGTGTGCTATTATGAATTATGATTCTTCCAAAAGGAATATTGTATGCAGTTCTTGCCAAAATGAACCTATTTTTCAGGCAGCATTTCTTCAGTGTTCTCCAGATTTTGTCCACAAACCAGAGTAACAGTGCTAAATTCCCATGAAATCATTTAAGTGAACTTTTGTATTAATAGAACACTTTTATAAAACATTTATGACTATAATGTATACATCATCTACAAATCTAAATTTCATTTCAAATTATCAATTGATAGTGGTGCTAAGGTTTATATTAGGAATCATATAATCAAATATATTTTGGTTGCATTATAAAATTATTTGTACTGAGTTAACTACTCATGTTTTACACTGTTTTAAGATTTTTCCACAAGGTTTTCTACTTTAGAGTTTTTAAAATCCCAAATCAATTTGTTCCTTCCTTTGAGCAGTGAAAGATATTGATTTAAATTGTATTCTTTTATTATTATAATATACAAAAAATAAAATGCACATCAGAGAAAGCTTAACATTTACTAAGTGCATTTAATGTGTTAAGGACTGAGATTACCATTGAATCTCAGTCTTCAGGAAAGAACCTAGTAAGGTAAGAACTGTGATTTCATCCCCCATTTTAGAGACCAAATATAACCCCTAAGTTGGTTATTAGTTATGCTAAATTTAATCATTTAGTTAGTGACTGTCCTTTTAGCTGGAAAGGTAGTTTTTGCCTTTGTAATGAGTAAGTCATTCCCATATGAATATTCCATTTTGCCACAGTGCAACAACTCCTTTCCTTGCATGCACTCCAAGGATTCCTAAAACATTTAATAGACTGTCATATTATGCTTGGCTTCATTATCCAGAAGGCATGTGAAGTTTATGGCACTTAATTTAATAGGTTTAAAGGCCTATTAAGTAATCACTTACCAGACCTCTAAGTTTATCAGCACCAGCTGTATTTAAGTGGTTCTCAAGTTTGGCTGGTTATTAGAAATATCTGAGATACTTTAAAACCTCAGGCTGCCCCAACAGCACCTCAGACCAATGAACTCAGAATCTCTATGAGAACGTGGGATCAACTTACCAAAATTCCACAGGTGATTACTGTGTTCAAGCAAGGATGAGGACCACTGCTCTCAGTAATCGTCATTTCTTACCACTTTAAAATTTAAAGACAATTTTGGCAGCTCAGTAAGGTGACTTTACAGCTTTATAAAAATGTGAAAAAGTGGGGCAGCGCCTGTGGCTCACTGAGTAGGGCACCGGCCCCACATACCAAAGGTGGCGGGTTCAAAAGCTGAACTGCAAAACAGAAAAATAGCCGGGTGTTGTGGCAGGCACCTGTAGTCCCAGCTACTTGGGAGGCTGAGGCAAGAGAATCGCCTAAGCCCAGGAGTTGGAGGTTACTGTGAGCTGTGTGAAGCCACGGCACTCTACTGGAGACAATAAAGTGAGACTCTGTCTCTACAAAAGAAAAAAAAAAAGTGAAAAAGTGCAACACTGTCAGTTTTCTTTAGAAAAATAATGTTCTTAATTTATTCCTTAAGAATAAAAGCATCATAGATGTAAACCACACCTTCTTTCTGGGAAAGAAGGTCCGTAAGTTAAATAGATTTTCTGCTCAATCACTTAAACAGTGTGATGTTTCGGAGAACTGGGCAGAAGATATATTTTAGTTCTGGATCTGATTTCCCAGGAATCATACTAGGTCCAAAACTGGATGTAATCAAAACTTCCATCAGAAGAAACAGATCATCATGAAAACTTCAATGATTCTCAGAAACTTCAAATCCATCCCTGTACCATTTTTTTCAAACAGAGATTGTATTTTCCAAAACTGTACAAAAGTAGAGGCTTCAAGAAAGAGGGCAACCATTCGTTAGGACCATCTTTCTGGCAAATGTCAAAGGATCCTGAAGAGAACATTGGTACAATAGTTCACTACACAGTAGCTACTTGTAGCATGCGGTCCTCCATCTAGAGTCCCACCTGGTCTGTCAGCAACTAACCAGACTCAGCGGCAAGGGCTCTCACACTAACGGAGGGCCAGGTTGGGGCCTACTATCCTGTTCATGGATGTCCGGGACCTGAGCGGTAACACTTGAACAAGCGGCCGTTTGAGAGAAGAGTATTAGGATATCTGAATGACAATGATACTGGCTTGGCGCCTGCAGCACAGTGGTTACAGCGCCAGCAGCATACTCTGAGGCTGGTGGGAAGGAGAGACTCAAACCCCATCCTACCCACTCTCACGACCGGACAAACACCGGGCCAAAGAGTAGCTCTAATTGGCAAGGACACAGAGAAACGGCATTGGCACGGAAGGAGACAGAAAAATCCTCTGAGCCCAACAGGTGTCCAGGCACTGCCGAGTCCTGGTGGGCAGAAGGCGGTACCGGCAAAGCGCTTTCACTACTTAGGCGCCACCCTAAGCCTGATGAGACGTTGCAAGTCTCGAGTGCGTTGTCACCGGATCCCTGCCAGCAGGGGGCGCCTAATCCCCGAACACAATTCAAAGCCCTGTTCCTCAATTCAAGGAAAAGCTTCAGCTCCCCCAGCACTGAATAGTAATCCTCACAATGTTATTGCACTCTGGTACTGAACAAAATACGTGCCTAGGGGAGGCGTCTGCAGCTCAAAGGAGTAGGGCGCCGGCCCCATATACCGGAGGTGGCGGGTTCAAACCCAGTCCCAACCAAAAACTGCAAAATAAATTAATAAATAAAAATACGTGCCTGAACAGGCCCCACTAGCCCAATGAAAATAGTATATTCAAAGTGCCGCCTGGTCTTGGTGTCATCTTGGTTTTGCACCTGTTCTTTTGGAGAAAACTATCCCCTACACTTAACCACCTGAAGCAAAGCTATTGGCAAAACGAACCCTCGATTCAGACTTTACCCTAAATGCTGAGCCTCCTCCACTGATGGTTTAGTCACACTGAAACCTGAGGTGTGCACTGGTGCACATGTTCAACCTCCACACCAGCTCTGCACAACCCCAAGTGGCTGTGGTGGTCCCAATCTATGGGCAGAACTCAAGTCCATTCTTACAGTATCACGATGGGGCCAATCTGAAATATTAATCTCATACATGCCCCTTATGGTCCCAGAAGCAATCAGCTGGGAGTTAACTTCAGGAGGGTCCTAAATATCTCATTCTGGACAACCAGGATAGTCAGAGGCCAGATTATTACCTGTTACAACCTGTTCATCTTTGCTCTCCTTACTAATAATCACAGGAAAAACATGGGCCAAAACACAACCCCCAACCCCCTGGACAAGCATTGGGGGGCCACTATCCCCAACATGCAACCCAAAAGCTAACACTGCGGTTAGCTTTTCCTGTCACCATTCCATTGCTGTTGGTAACTCACACAAGTAGGTAATTGGCTGCAGTCAGGATTACCATTTATGGCACAACCTAGGGACCCAGGCACCAGAAGCAGGGTGTGGGGAACTAGTTAACAGATGACTAAGGGTCATCAATATATTGCAAACAAGGCTCCGCACCTGTAGCTCAAGCAGCTAAGGCGCCAGTCACATACACCTGAGCTGGCGGATTGGAATCCAGCCCAGGCCTGCTAAACAACAATGCCGGCTGCAACCAAAACATAACCGGGCGTTGTAGCAGGCGCCTGTCGTCCCAGCTACTTGGGAGGCGGAGGCGGAACAGCTTGAACCCAGGAGTTGGAGGTTGCTGTGAGCTGTGATGCAACAGCACTCTACCCAGGGTGACAGCTTGAGGCTCTGTCTCAACAAAGAAAATATATATATATATATATATATGTATATGTATATGTGTATGTATATGTATATGTATTGCAAACAAAAAAACTCAGGAGGACATGTAAGATTAAGAAATGTTAATGGGCGGCACCTGCGGCTCGGGGATTAGGGCGCCAGCCCATATACCAAGGGTGGTGGGCTCAAACCCAGCCCCGGCCAAACTGCAACAAAAAAAGTCGGGCATTGTGGTGGGCGCCTGTAGTCCCAGCGACTCAGAGGCTGAGGAAGAGAATCGCCTATGCCCAGGAGTTGGACGTTGCTGTGAGCTGTGAAGCCACAGCACTCTACCCAGGGTGATAAAGTGAGACTCTATCTCTACAAAAAAAAAAAAAAAAAGAAATGTTAAGAGTTCACCCAAATGCAATGTGGACCTTGTATGAGGTCCACATTTTGACTTTGACTCAACATGTAACACACTTGAGACAAGGAAATTTTGAACATTGACCATATATTGGATGGTATTAAAGAATTATTTTTAACTTTTGGTATGATGAAGTATTTCTGATTTTTGAAAAGAATTCTTACCTTTTAGAGATACATATGGAGATATGATAAAATCATGTTGGTCTATTTGTTTCACAATAATTGATAAAACAAGTGTATCTATTAATTTCATGATTGTTGTAAGTGGGTGATGAATACATGGTAGGGCCATTGTATTGTTGTTTACTTTAATATGTTTAAAATTTTCCATAATAAAAAGTGGGAAAAACTGTTAAGTTCTTGTAGAAAAATATGCAGCAAAGAGGTTCATACCAGTACTACTTTTTTTTTTTTTTTTTGTAGAGACAGAGTCTTACTTTATCACCCTCAGCAGAGTGCCATGGCGTCACACAGCTTAAAGCAACCTCCAACTCTTGGGCTTAGGTGATTCTCTTGCCTCAGCCTCCCGACTAGCTGGGACTACAGGTGCCCACCACAACGCCTGGCTATTTTTCTGTTTTGCAGTTCAGATGAGGCCGGGTTTGAACCCACCACCTTCTGTATATGGGGCCGGCGCCCTATCTGATGAGCCACAGGCGCTACCCCCATACCAGTACAATTTTGAGATGATTCACACATACTGCAAATTAATCTTGCTGTAAATAAGAAAAATGCAAACAGTGATTTCTTTTTTTGTTTTTTTTAGAGACAGAGTCTCACTTTATCACCCTCTGTAGAGTGCTGTGGCGTCACACAGCTCACAGCAACCTCCAACTCCTGGGCTTAGGCGATTCTCTTGCCTCAGCCTCCCGAGTCGCTGGGACTACAGGCGCCCACCACAATGCCCGGCTATTTTTATTGTTTGCAGTTTGGCCAGGGCCGGGCCTGAACCCACTACCCTCGGTATATGGGGCTGGTCCCCTTCTTGCTGAGCCACAGGCACTGCCCCAAACAGGTGATGTCTACAAAGTTCCACATAGCCACTAGTAATTTCAATTTTAAAATTCAATACATAATTTTTAAGATAGGTTAAAAACATATTAAAGGGCTTTAGATACACGTTTTTCAAAGGATGGTCTGCAATTTAAGAATTACTAGTAAAACTAACCTTTCATGGTGAATTTTTCTTCTGTAAGGTCATTATTCATACAGTCAACAAATAGCACCTGTTAAGTGGGAGGCCCTGTGAGTATAATGGTAAAGCAGACAGAAGCCTTGCTTTATGGAAGCTGATATTCTAGTTGGGATTGCAGACGTAACAACTTGCCATTACAACAAAATGTGCTTTCTATATGTGTGTGTGCATAAACTTTTATTTCAAAGAATAATTCTAAGAGCTTTGGTCATCATGAGACAGCAGATTACAAATGATGGAAATAATTTATTTCACATGTACTATCACTATCTTTCTCAATTCTGTATGCTTGGACAGCTACTTTTTAAAAATTCTGCTTTAAATGTTATGTTTCATATTAACTAGATTAAAAAAATAGAACTGGCACAGAGGACGTATGGCTACCCCAAGTGTTTTGACAAGAGGTGAAGAATACTTCACATCCAAAACTTAAAATCGTTTCTAATGAAATAAAAATCCAAGAGCTTCTTCTCTTTCCCACCTAAATCACTTGTTTTGCCATAAACCTTTTGGAAACATCCATGAGAAGCATTATCCTGCATTGTGGAAAACATTCCTAGGCACTATCTTCATGTCCCTAAATGATTTGCCAAGTCTGATGATCCAGCCAGGCACAGACGTAATCCCAGCACTCTGAGAGGCCAGGACAGGTGGATCCTTCTTGAGCTTAGGAATTTAAGACCAGCCTGAGCAAGAATGAGACTCCATCTCTACTACAAATAGAAAAAGTAGCCAGGCATGGTGGTGGTCACCTGTAGTCCCAGCTACTTGGGAGGCTGAGGCAAGAGGATCTCTTGAACCCAGGAGTTTGCAGTTGCTGTGAGGTGTGACGATGTCATGGCCCTCTACCCACGGCAACAGAGTGAGACTCTGTCTCAAAATACAAAAAAAAAAAGGGCAGCGCCTGTGGCTCAGTGAGTAGGGCGCCAGCCCCATATGCTGGAGGTGGCGGGTTCAAACCCAGCCCCGGCCAAAAATTGCAAAAACAAAAACCAACAAACAAAAAGTCTGAAAAAAATCCAACAATGTATTTCTAGCAGCTGGTTTCCATAAAGACCTTCCCACCAAATATAATTCCTCCAGCACAACTCCTACTTTTCCATATTCAGATTTTTCATTTATAGTACTTATGATGCCACTTTTGTCAGGATAATTATAGCAAATATAAATAGCTCTCTTTCTGCAATCTAAAACCAGCTAAAAAAGAAAATAGACACCAGGATACCAAAATGTTTCATGCTTAAAGGCAAATGTATTCAGTTCCTTTCCATGCAGCACATAATAAACTATGTGCATATTTCTTTTCCAAATCAACAGTTTGAGACCTTTGAGAATCCACTCATCCTCTGTGATGAACCATCTTGCAACTTGTTCTGGTAAGTATCTTATGTAGAAGGACAAGGAACATTCTTGCTGACCTACAGATTGGCAAAGTAGGGGAGTGTACTAGGAGGAGAGCTAATGTCTCTATGGTCTCTTCTGCCACCACCAAGCTCAAGGTAGGGTTGTATTAACTTGTACCAACAGATGCCTATAGAAGCCATTCAGAATTGCCATGGCAGGGAAGAAGGCACGGGAGAAGAGGAAGAAGAGAGACTTGATTTCCTTCAATGGAGTGTAGAGGATACTGGCTGGAAAAACCAGCAACAATGGAAGTGAAGTCATTCTTCTTAGGATGCCATGCCAAGCAGAAAGCCTCCAAAAAATCCCCCAGTCACTAGAACATTCTTCTTCACAAATGACACCACCTGGGAATAGAAAATAGTACACTAAGTTATCTTGCTAAAGATGTTAATCTCTTTGCCTTTTAGGAGTTTGCACTTTACCAAACAACAAAGAAGTCCATGAATTGACTTACATGTGAATATGACCACTGGCCACTGTGGGGAGAATAAGTCTATAGGAAGCCTGATAGGAATCAGGGCAGATGAGACAATGGTTCTTTGAATCAGGGTGGTGGCAGAGGTGCTAGCATAGAGTGATTAAATTCAAGAGACGTTTTTAAGACAGAACTTAGTGACTGGATGTATTGGCCATATGGGGAAAGAGGAGGAAAGAGAAGTCAAGGGCAACTCCTCAGATACTGCTTTTAGTAATGCTACCACAGATCCTAAGGGAGTCGTCTGTGAGTTTACACAGAGACAAGACACACAGAGTTCATGGGGACAGTTATGAGGAAGAGTGAAGCAGCACTAAATAAACTAGTTACACAGGCAATTCTCATTTCCAATTTTGCTTCATCCTCCTCTTTGTCATCTACCCTCCAAGGGAGGCTGTTCATTCTGTGAAGTCTCCCCCCCAAATCCCTCTATCTGCTTGTCCACCTGTCTGCCCTTCCATTCCCCTCTGAAACCTCCTCTCAAGTAGATGCTATGAATTCTCCTTCTCACACTTCATTACATCCAAGGATAATTAACAGATGAGGTCCTTATTTTCTTAAACTCTGAAAGTTTCCTGCCTCTCTTCTACCTTCTAGCAAAAATTTCCACTCACCTAAGGTTAAGAGCATGTACCTGGGTGCCCTTTAGGGTTCCTTTGTCTTGCTCTATCAATCTCCTGGCCACTTCATACCACCAACCCCACTTCAGAGAGAACTTTGCTAAGTTCCTCTTCCTCAAGTATAACCTCCATGTTAGGAAGTATTCATATGGGGTGGTGCCTGTGGCTCAGTGGGTGGGGCGCTGGTCCGATTTACTGAGGGTGGCAGGTTCAAACCTGACCCCGGGCAAACTGCAACAACAACAAAATAAAAGGTTGGTTTTTTTGAGACAGAGCCTCAAGCTGTCGCCCTGGGTAGAGTGCTGTCGCATCACAGCTCACAGCAACCTCCAACTACTGGGCTTAAGGGATTCTCTTGCCTCAGCCTCCCAAGTAGCTGGGACTACAGGTATCCGCCACAATACCCAGCTATTTTTTGGTTGCAGTTGTCATTGTTGTTTGGCAGGCTGGGCTGGATTTGAACCCATCAGCTCTGGTGTATGTGGCTGGCACCTTAGCCACTTGAGCTATAGGCGCTGAGCCAAGAAAGTGTTTATATGAACACCACATTAAGCACCCTGCCCTGACCATCTCTTGAACTCAAGTACAGTGACTTCATCTCCAAATCACTTAGAAACTCACATTGGCATACCCTAGCCTTTCCGGATTACTGTCTCCTAACCCTCAAAAGTCCCCTCACTCCCAACATGCCT
The DNA here is from genome assembly GCA_963574655.1 of Perodicticus potto. Lineage (NCBI taxonomy): Eukaryota > Metazoa > Chordata > Mammalia > Primates > Lorisidae > Perodicticus > Perodicticus potto. The sequence goes on along the minus strand of CAUYRH010009688.1, from coordinate 70,039 downwards.
ATCACTTCCTGTACCATTTCCATATCCCTTAATTCTCCTGGACCTCCACATTTCCCTAAATGGGGCACTTCTGCCATCTGTCCTCATATGGGAAAAAAAAAATCGTAAATTCCTGAAATAATTGCTTTTATTATGTTTACTTTCTTACTTCCTATTCTTTCTTCAACATGCTCTTATACCACTTTCAACTCCACCACTCCATTAAAACTGGTCTCACCAAAGTGACATTTTTGCTAAACAGTGAACTTATTATCATGTTCATCCTATTTCCCAAATCAGACTAAGGCCTCTATGAGTGGAGGATCAGCCACAATATCTCCAAGGCCTATGACAGTACTGGACCAGGAACAAGAACATAAATAGTATTTGTGGAATGAATCAATTACAAATCATTTGGTTAGTTTATGACAAGCTCCCCTCTGTAAGTCAACAGCTTGTTAACAGTCAAACATTAACCTTATATTATACTTATTATATATACTTCTGGTATTATTTTAAAAGTTTCTAATAATCATGTATTACTTATGTAAGTGTTTGAATAATGTTTTAGTGAAATAAAAAAGTATAACTTTTGTAACCTTGAAATTGAGTACGAGGGACAGAAGGAAGGGAATACCAGCTGCCTACCTTTGGAACTTTCCCACTCTAGGTAAAGGCACAGCTTTCACTGAACATTTGCCACCATACATAGAGGGTCACCATGTACCTGGTGATGCTGGGTTCATTATTTTTCTACTCTGCTAACTCAAATACCACTCAATTATCTGTTTTCCTACTTCTAAAACTTTGCTGACATTTCTTGTCTACTGGTGTTCCTCTCCTATTCTCTTGATCCTTGTGGGTTTGACCTTTTATATTTTGTTACCATCATTCAGAAATAATGCAGAAGGAATAAAAGATAAAGGTGTGTGTTTTATTTTGCCATGTTTAACCTACTTCATCTACTACCACCTATTCTATTTGATTATATGACCTTTTTCTGTCACTGCTACTAGAGTGTGATTTCCTCAAGGACAAAGACTGTTTTTATGTACCTCTAAGTCCCCAGTGCCTAGCATGAAGAGCCACTCAGTACATGACTACTTTTTTTCCTGTGAATCTAGAGAGAGCTAGTGGCAGAATTTTATCACTCTAGGCTGTAGAAGGTACTAGCTCCATTCTTCACACTCTCATCTTGGTTTATTCCTTCCCAGTTCACTGCACTTATTTCTTTGGGACATCTGACAGATTTCTAAAAGTAATAAGGTAGTAGCAAAAGACATCCTTTTAAAGAGGAAGAACTTCTTTTGTCCCTCCAGTGCCAGCAAATATAATCTAACCTGATTTGTGCTCTAGATCACGGGTTAGCATAATACAGCTCATGGCCAAACATGTTTTTAATTAAGGTTTTATTGCAACACAGCCACACCCACTTATTCATATATCATCTATAGCTATGTTCACACTACACAGTAGAATCATCATTAAACTGAAAATATTTAATACCTGGCTCTTCTCAGAAAAAGTGCTGACTCCAGGACTAGTCTATAGAACAAGCACAGTATCGATGTTTCAGAGATATGTGTGCATGGAGACAAACTGTGATTCAAAATCAATCCAAAAATATAGAGACAAGGACTGTCTGTATCACTTTACAGTCTCACGCAAGAGTCACCAAACATTTTTATTATCTAGATTCTCAAAAAATGCTTCTGAAGTGAAGCTATTCCAACTTAGACTTTTGTCTTGTTACTCCAAGGTCTTTAAGACTTGTCCATCACTGAGATACTGGTCTGTCTACCCCAGTTTACACACAAAATTGTATAAACCCTTCCCACACTGCATATAAACAAGTCTCACCTCCTCAGCTTTGCTCTTGACCTCAGTAGGTATCTGGTTGCTCTTACGAATCTTCAGCTGTTCTTTGGCTTTCTTCATGTCCTTCTCTACTCGCTGCCAGTCAACTTTGATATATCCGGTATGGTTTGCAAGCTTCAGTTTCAACAACATGACAATAAGAAATGAGAAGCACAGGATTGTTATATGTTTTCTTCAGTATATTTTTTGTCAGTATTAATCATGAAGTAGACTGCTTTCCATTTTTGGAAGCATTTGCCATCTGACTCTACTAAGGGTGACATAGTGAGACTCTGTCTCAAAAGAGGGAAAAAAGAAAAATTTCAACTGAATTTTTGAAAGTAATTAACAAATTTGCTTAAAGGATCTCCCAATATCATGCCTGCCCACCAAAGAATCCCTACATCCCATCTCCCCTAGCAAGGAGATATCCCTCTACTCATTGAATATTGGACTTAACCAATACCACAATGTCATTCTGAAGGTCCTTTCTACTTTTAAGACATCATTTCATTCAGTTGCCCAGGGTATGTAGAGAGCGGGCTGTGAGATGGGCAGGGCCCTCACAGCCTAGGGAACATTCAGAGACTGAATGCCCAACTGCTTGCTTCTCCCTCTGTTCCTAAAACAGCCATATTTGTTTCTTCATGCTCTCTTTGCCAGAAGTCACATAGCCCTTTATTTGTCTGGTTAACTATGCAGAGATCTTTGAAATCTCTCCTTTCTTTCTCCTTGTCATACGCAAACAAAGTAGTAAACACTAAGTCATGGTTTTTCCTTTTTTTTTTTTTTTTGTAGAAACAACAGTCTCACTGTATCACCCTTCTCAGTAGAATGCTGTGGTGTCACACAGCGCACAGAAACCTCCAACTCCTGGGCGTAGGTGATTCTCTTGCCTCAGCCTCCCGAGTAGCTGGGACTATAGGTGCCCACCACAATGCCCAACTATTTTTTTGTTGCATTTTAGCTGGGGCTGGGTTTGAACCCACCACCGTCAGTATGTGGAGCTGGGGCCCTACCCACTGAGAAACAGGCACCGCCCAAGTTTTTCCTTTGTTTTGTTAACTATGTTGGGATCATCATGATCTTTCCCTTCTTGCTTCTTGTTTTATGTTAACAAAGTTGAGTAGAAAACATTAACAAGATGATTTGCCTTTGTTAAAGTCATTTACATTTTCCTATTGTATTGTAAGACAGAAACTGTGTCTTTTGTTTCTGCTATTTCCCCATTTTGTCTATGCTACTTCCCCCTGGATAACCCTGTAGAGATAAAGCTGATTTTGTGCTTTGGTGCTCACTGTAGCCGTCAGCTCAGTCAGTCCTCCCTGTCTCAACCTTTGTTTCCCTGTCTTCTCTTGTGCTGTATTTTCCTCATTCCCCACCAATTCCACTCTGGTTCACTCCCCTTCCCGTGCTGGTTCGCGACAAGGGTAGAGTACTGTAGAGTCATTATAGCTAAGAGTGAAGGACCCAGTGACACCATTTTGGGCTTTCATTCTCCATTTCAGAGCAAACCTGAAAGTCCCTAATTTTGTTTCTTGGTAAACCACACCCCTCCCCATCTCCCAGTGTGTATCCGACCCCCCAGCCCTTAAAATTGGTGGGACCCAATCAGCTTTAAACTCTAGTATAGGCACAAGAAATGACCAACCCAGGGACTACACTTTGTTTCCACCATCCCTCACCCCACACAAACCTCCGTGTGCCACGAGCACAGGACTCAGTCCCAGCTGCGTCTGGGAGAGCTGGCAGTCCAGGCTTGAGCTCAAATAAAACGCCCTCGTGTAATTGCATCGGTGTCTGGTTCTCTCTCATTTGGTCATTGGGGACCCTGATCCTTGGGTGCAACATGTGGGGGCTCGTACGGAATCCCCAAGACCCCCTGAGAGACTCCACCTGGAAGGCTAGTAAGTGTACGTGTCTTTGTCTTTCTGGTGAGTGGATTTTTTTTTTTCTGGACTGAGCAGGTTTTTGGTTCTGGTAGAAAGACAGCCTAGGTGGATGAACTGGAGGGCCACCGGCCAGAGGTAACAGATGTTCCCATCTCCCTGGGGGAAGACAGGGACGTGGAATCCCCAGTCGCCTATAGTGGGGATCATGTGGAATCGATCCCCTTAGGGCTTCTGAGTCCCTGGGGGAAGACTGGGATGTGGAATCCCCAGTCTCCTATAGTGGGGATCACGTGGAATCCATCCCCTTAGGGCTTTTGAGTAGAAGCGGGCTGTGCCCATGGATGAGTGCCAGGCCATCCATTCACATTCAGTTTTGTTTAAAATCAGTCTGTGGCCATGTCTGCCTTTGTTTTTCTATTGTGTGTATTGTGCTGTGTGTGAGCTGGGCGACTCTGACGATGGGACAGACTTAGACAACTCCCCTTTCACTTATCCTTGAAAACTTCCAGCACTTCTGGGCTCGAGCCCAGAACTTGGGTCTCATGGTGAAGAAAAATAAACTTGAAACCTTTTGCAGGAACAAACGGCCAACCTTCAATGTCGGATGTCCACCTGAAGGAACCTTTCACTTCCCCTTTATCCTCCAGGTTAAGAACATTGTCTACAGACCTAAGACGGGCCATCCTGACCAGGTCTCGTACATTACCACCTGGCAGGACCTGGTTGAAGACTCCCCTCCCTGGATGAAACATATCCTACCACCTTGGGAGAAAACCAGAAGCCAGCACAGTGTTTGCCCTGCGGGAAAAACCTAAGCCCAAAGGAACTAGACCCTCCGCCTCCGCCCCATTGTATCCTGTTTTGCCAGGCAGGGCAGACCCAGAAGAGCTTTTTCCCCTACCCTACCATCCCTTGAGCCAGGCACACCCTAGTACCCAGCTAGACCCAGTAGAGGCTGAAGCGGCGGCAACACCACCTGTCGGTAGTTCACCACATATACACAGGAGGGCCTTACAGGACGCATCTGGACAACTTTTAACTGTTGATAAAAAGGGAAAGATCAAGCCAGAAGGGGAGCGCAGCCATTTGCAATTCTTCTATGCCGTAAACTCCTAGCTGGTGAATAAAGCCCTTCCTCTTATAAACATGGTGTTTGGGTGCTCTTTCTCTCTATTGGGCCTTGTCTTCCTGCAACATTTTTAGTTCCCTGACCGGGAAGCAAGACCACCCTTGGAAAGAACATGCACCTGGTAGTTGCCACCAATCCTCTGGACACCCATATGGGGGCCCCTGATAGGCCTGGGTGACGTGAACCACTGAGCGTGCCAGGGAGGCAATTTGGCCTCCCTGTGTTGATGCCTCAGCTGGGCTGAAAAAGGACCCCATCAGCAGGTCTTCAAGAAGTCAAATACCAAGAGGAACTGGCATGCAGGAACAGGTACCTACACAGGGAGACGTCTAAGGCAAGGTATGATCAATCTGGGGATCCCACTACAGTTTCAGTGGAAGAAGGAGCCTGATCAACTCCTTGGGCATTAGATGCCGGCAGGTCTGTTGAGAGGTGTGTGAGAGTATGTGGATGTGGTGTGACTGAAAGAACTCTGAGGGTGGAGTTGGACCTCCCTTCACAGGGCCAAGGAGAGTGTTGGTTTGCCTCCTATGGCTAAGTGGCAGCTCAAGTGAGAAATCGAGGCTGCCCAGGTTAAGAAATAAGTTGGAATTGTATGCATGTGAGTGCATGGAGAATGACTGAGATGGGTAACAATAGGCAGGGTTTTGCCCCCTCCATTCATGGGGTGAAATAAATGTATGAGTGTGCCCTTCTTCCCTGCTCCAACTTTGCCCCCTGGCTATTCTGAGAGAAACTGGAAGTTCTAAGTTTTCCGCTTTCTGTCTATGGCTGTGGCCACATGGCCATGTGGATCTTGGGAGAAAATGAAAAAACATTAGGAAAAATGTTGTTGTAGTTTTGCTACTAGAATTTCTTCAGTGAGTCTTTAGTCTTGTGAATTTGAGAATTGAGCCCGCAGGCCACAGATCAGTGATAAAATGGCATTTTGTTAGACTGAAGGGCATGCAGAAGGAGTAGAGAGTACCAGAGCTATTGGCAGAGGGGCCGTGCCTTGGAAAATGTTGCTGTTCAGGCAGTCCGATGAGCTCTGGATGGCCCTTGAAAATCTGGGGGAGAGAGTGTGAATATCGGGCTGCATGAGGCTATATCCATATAAGCAACAGGTCTCCAAGGTTAACAGCTTCTGGATGGGGGAAGGAGGCCCAGGTCAGAGGTTTCCTACATGAGTCCATTGTCTAGGGGTAAATAATTGGCCCTGAGAGAAATTTTGGCCAGGATGTGGTAGATGAAAAATACCTTACAGACTAAACTAAAGGGGTGTTCTAGCAAATGAATAAAGCAGCCCCTCACCTTGGACAAGGTTATTAGGTCTTTGCTGCAGTTTTTGTATGGGGAAGGGATTAGGGTGTGTGGTCCATAGTCAGGGTGGAGCCATCCAAATGTCTAGAACTGCTTTGTTCATGACCTTGCTGGGGCTCAGAGGGTTTGTGCCTGGAGATAGGACCCGAGCCTGAAAAAATGGGGGTTCCCTATCTAGCCTTGGATGGGAAAATCCTGTATCAATGTTATCTCATAAAATGTCTCTTTGTAAAATGTAGTAATTTGGTTATTTAAATTGTTAAGGAAACTGAGTCTTTGTCAAAGGATAAGATTCTTGCCTTTTAAACCTTCTAATTATCATTTTAGGCAAGTGAATGGGTGACTTCATGGTAAACTGGGATCCTGTTTTGTGGGAAGTGAGTTTTTGAGAGTATGAGAAATTAGACAGAAAGGAAGATGGCATTGTGTAAAGAAAGAATCTTATGTGATAAGTTTTGTCCTGAAACAGAATGGTTGTGTAAAAAAAAGTAAAAGGCAGGGCAAAAGTTAAAGTTTAGAACGTTTGTAGATTGTCTGTGCAGGTCATAAAAGGGAATTTATGGAAGAATTTACATGTGATCCAGTTGACTATGTATTTCCTTTAAAATCTTTCGGCTTGTAATCTTATTTGAACCAGTGTTTTAGGCCTTTGATATTTGACAAACCTTCCAAAATCAAAACTCTAAATTTAGGGCTTTAGTGCCTGTAGTGCAGTGGTTGCAGTGCTGGCCACATGCACTGAGGCTGGCGGGTTCGAACTCGGCCTGGCCAACAGGAAAAAAAAAAAAAAAAGGCACAACTCTGAATTTGGTCTTCTTAAAATATTAAAACCACTAAAAATCATAGGAAGACAAATTAAACTTATTCAACTTATTAAAAATTTATAGAAAACATTGTCAAATATGAAATAGTAATTAATTTTGTATGAGTTATAAACATATATGTGTGTGTGTGTGTATATATATATATATAATATTCTCTAATATTATAAAGCATTAGTCAGTCCTCACCTGTAAAGCATTGGTCTGTCCTAACGTATAATACATTAGTCTATCCTAACATATATTGTTGGTGTAGTAATTTTAATTCATCTAAAAAAAGAATGAGTGTTTTTTAATGTAACTGGCTGAGTCCAAAAAGAAAAAGAAATATAAAGAGAGGCTGACGAATTCTCTTGAATACAAATTCCTGATGTTTTTGGAAATTGAATACCTTCAGACTAAAAGCAGAGTTTTAGAACTTTCGTTAAAAAGTTAACATGTCGGCTTGGCGCCTGTGGCTCAATGGGCTAAGGCACCAGTCATGTACACCTGAGCTGGCGGGTTTGAATCCAGCCTGGGCCCGCCGAACAACGATGGCTGCAACCAAAAAAAATGGCCAGGCCTTGTGGCGGTCGCCTGTAGTCCCAGCTACTTGGGAGGCAGAGGCAGGAGACTCACTTGAACCCAGGAATTGGAGGTTGCTGTGAGCTGTGATGCCACAGCACTCTATCCAGGGTGACAGCTTGAGGCTCCGTCTCAAAAAAAAAAAAAAAAAGTTAACATGTCTATGAATATTGCTAGCTCAACTTCAAACTGAACAAAAATAAGTTACGTGAAACTGGGATAGTTTGCAATAGCTTTCTTTGTTTGAAATTTTATTTATTCTGTTTGTGTTCTGTTTTTCAGAAGTCAAGAAAATAATTTTCTGTCTTTTGGCCTATTTGTATCTTTTCAAGCAATATATGTACTTATGAACAGAATTTGAAACATGTATTTTTTCTCTCCTTGATTTCTCCAGAATTTGAAAGCCATTTGTAAGTATTCTTAATTTCTGACAATACAGTTATTTGCATAAGTTCAATAAGAATCTGATTTGTTCTATAGGACATGAAGGCGCTGTTTATTTACCAAGGCTTTAGCTGGAATAGCATTTCCAGAGGTGTCCTGACTGCGTAAGGAATTCAGGTTGACTTTATAAGGCTAATAAGAGAAGCCCTTTGGAAAACTGGCCAATACCCATCAGTAACATTTCCTGATCTGTGGTAAGCAACGAAGGTCGCTTGCTGACGGGTCTGGGAATTGAAAATGTGCTTGGAGAACCTCAAGAGAAGAGGAATTTAACCAATGCATACAGGTATCTAATGACACAGATGAAACCTGGGCTCATGAAAGGCTTTTAAGAAAGTCCAGCCTGAGATTCCTTATAAAAGGTTCCAGCAAAGCCAATTTTAAAGGAAAGGAGAGCCTAGATGGCTAATAATTATTCTTACTGCACTTTATGCAAATAATCAGACTCAGTATACTGAAGGTACAGTTTATTTTGGCAAGTAAGTTAGCTCTACTATACTTTGTCTTTAGTAAAGAGAGAAATTAGAGAGAGAAAAATGGTTCAAAGAGAAAAAAAGGCTGTGGCCCACCTGTATTTAGATCCCAGCCTTGTCTGTACTGTCAACTCATAAAATGAGATGTAACTATTTTATTAAATTGAACTGTTAAATGGGACTAAGAGACTGGTTGGTCAAAGAGTATAGAATTATATACAGTAGTTATATTTACTCTGAAACCTTAAGACTCAACAAAGGTCACCTGTTGGCTACACTGGAAAAATTAGTGCAGTATTAGATGTTATCTACTGTTGTCTATATAGATATCTCAGGAAAAATTAAAACCTAAAATGAGAATCTCCCAGTAAATGGTGTAACTGTAACACTGCATCCTACTGTGCCTAATCCGTATACTCTGCTGAGTCTGCTGCCAGCAGAAGCCAAGTGGCCCACTTGCCTGGACTTAAAAGATGCCTTTTTCAGTACAAGGCTGGCTCCGGGAAGCCAGAGGCTATATGCTTTCCAGTGGGAGAAACCAGATATGAAAACTGCGATCCAGTACACATGGACCAGGTTGCCACAGGGGTGCAAAACACCCACAGTTTTTGAAGAAGCACTGGCTCGTGACCTCCAGAAATTCCCGGCTGAGAAATTAAAATGTGTGCTGCTCCAATATGTCGATGACCTCCTTTTAGAGCACCCTACCCAGGAGGGCTGAGCCTGAGGCACGGACTGTCTTTTATGACATCTAGAAGTATGTGACTATAAAGTGTCCAAATGAAAGGCCCAGATTTGTCAGCAGCAAGTACGTTATCTAGGATTTACCATCCAGCAGGGGTAGAGGAATCTAGGCGTGAAATGAAAGCAGATCATTAAGCACCTCCCCACCCCCAGAAGCCAAAAGCAGGTTTGAGAATTCTTAGGCGTGGTTGGCTTTTGTTGTCTTTGAATCCCCTACTTTGCCATCTTGGCTAAGCCCTTGTATGAGGCAACTAAAGGAGAGGAAGGAGAGCCTTTAGACTGGAGAGAGGACAGGAACATGCCTTCTCCCAACTAAAAATGAGGCTGATAAATGCACCTGCACTGGGGCTACCAGACTTGGCCAAGCCCTTCACTCTGTATATCTCAGAGAGAGAAAAGATGGCTGTGGATGTGTTAACCCAGCTGCTTGGGTCCTGGCCAAGGGCTGTAGCCTACCTCTCTAAGCAGCTGGATAGAGTAGTAAAAGGATGGCCACCATGCTTATGGGCTCTAGCTGCTACTGCTCTCCTTGTGCAAGAAGCCAATAAACTGACTCTAGGACAGAATCTCAGAGTAAAAGTACCCCACTCTGTGGTCACTAAAGGACATTTTTGGCTCTCTAATGTAAGAACACCATGAACCAAACCATGTTCCTTCTAGTCAGTGGAAGAGAGACTAAGCATGACTGTACAGAAGTTATAGATAATGTGTATTCTAGCAAACATGACTTGCATAACCAGCCTTGGACAGTTGTAAACTAGGACTTGCATGTAGACTGAAGCAATTACATGACAGCGCAAGGTGATGGGCGGGCTAGGTATGCGGTGATTACCTTAACAGAGACTGTGGAGGCTAAGAAACCCTGACGATCTCAAACTCACCACTGAGGTCCCATGATTGGGTCCTCTTCGTTACAAGGAGAAGAGGGGAATGAAGAACCCAGTGATGCCATTTTGGGCTTTCATTCTCCATTTTAGAGCAAATCTGAAAGTCCCTAATTTCGTTTCTTGGTAAACCACACCTCTCCCCACCTCCCAGTGTGTATCGCCCCCCCCCGCCAGCCCTTAAAATTGGCAGAACCCAATCAGCTTTAAACTCTAGTATAGGCACAAGAAATGACCAACCCAGGGACTACACTGTTTCCCCCACCCCTCACCCCATATAAACCCCCATGCACCACGAGCCCAGGGCTCTAGGTCCCAGCTGTGTCTGGGAGTGCCAGCAGCCCAGGCTCGAGCTTAAATAAAACATACTCGTGTAATTGCATCAGTGTCTGGTTCTTTCTCGTGTGGTCGTTGGGGACCCCAATCCTAGGGTGCAACAACAGCAACCTCAAACTCTTGGGCTCAAGAGATCCTCTTACATCAGCCTCTGAAGTAGCAGGGACTACATGCATGTGCCACCAGTCCTGGCAAGTTTTTCCTATTTTTATTACAGATGGGGTCTTTCTCTTGGTCAGGCTGGTTTTGAACTCCTGAGCTCAAGCAATCAGCCCATCATGACCTCTCAGTGCTAGGATTATAGGCACTGAGTCTAGAGCCTCTTCCAATACCAATTTCTTCTGTCAGAGCCCTAGAAAAAAACAGGGGGCACACTCCAATTAAGACATCTAAGAACATTTGGGCATACAGACCTGAAGAAGAAAAAATCCACCTCCCACAGCTGTTGCAGCCAACTTTCCAACCTTCTGGAATATGAACCCTGTACACCTACAAAAAACAAATCAGTATCAGGCAAGTTGACAGGCTGTTGGAAACACACAAAGATGCTCTTCTGGCAATGTTCTTATCATAGTTACCTTGAAATGATCCAGCTCCTTCCTTGTTCCTAAATACATCCCCAAAGGAGATTGAAATGAGGAAATCTCGGCTCTATCCTCTATGGTACACTATAATTACTTTGTGGTTTTTAAGCAGATCTCTTAGAACTCCCACACCATATTTTGGAAAGATGACTCTGGCTACATTGTGGAGAATGGATTAAAGAGGGAAGGTAAAGAAGGCAAATAAATAAAACAAGCCTGAGTCTGAGGACAGAATGGATGCAGTGGATAAGGGACAGGACTGTCTCCTGAATGACTAGGTAGATAACAGGTGGCATTTCTTATGATATGAAAACAAGGAATTGAAACAGAGGAAAATGTGGCAGGGGAGCAGGGAGAGGCAATAATGACATTTTGAATATGCTGAATGTCATTTATTATTGTCTATCTTCCTGCCCCCACCTCATACTAAAATGTAAGTTTCATGAGGGCAAAGATTTTGTTTTGTTCATTGCTGAATATAAATTTGCTATATATTATTACCCATTATTGAAAAACCCCTCCCTAGACTCAACTTCTTCTCCAGCTACCTACCCTTTTCTTTGCTCCAACTTACAGCAAAACTACTTAAGGGCTGTCTACACTTGCTGTGTCTATTGTCCTCTGTATTCATTGTCGCAAACCTCCTGGATTAGGCATATATTCTTAGACATGACACCAAAAGCTGGAGCTATAAAGACAAAGAGTTTCACTTCAAGATTAAGAACTACTTTGGAAAAGATACTGTCAAGATAATGAAAAGCTCAGAGTGGGAGAATATATTTGCATATCATATATCTGATATAAGGCTGGTATCCAGAATATATAAATACCTCTCACAACTCAGTAATGAAAGAAAATCAACAAACCAATAAAAATGAATTGAAACACAGGGAAAAGATCTGAACAGACAAAATCACCAAAGATCTATGAATGGTAAAAAGCCTGTGAAAATTATAAACATCAATTAGTCATTAGGGAAATACAAATTAAATCCACAATGAGATACAACTTCACACCCACCAGGATGTGAATTAAAAAGATAACACCAAGTGTTGGTGATGATGTGGAGGAACTGGACCCTCACACATTGTTGGTGGAGATGTAAGATGATACAGGCACTTTAAAAAATTGGCAGGTACTTGTAAAGTTAAAACATGCAATTAGTATATGATCTAGCCATACTATTTCTAGATATTTGCCCCAAGGAAATGAAACCTTATGGTCATACAAGGAGTTGTACACAAATGCTCATAGCCAGTTTTACTTGTAATAGCCAAAATGTGGGGGAAAAAATCGGCATAATAATTGGTGATGATGTGAAGTAATTGGACCCTCACACATTGCTGGTGGAGAAACAAAATGTGGTATATTCGACAAAGATTGATGCAGTTGACTATATTAAAATAAAATCTTCAGTTTATTAAAAGATAGCATAAAGCAAAAGAAAGCCACAGAATGAGTGAATATCTGTAATACAACCAACACAGGTCTTGATATGCAAAATATATAAAGACACGGGCCAGATGTGGTGGCTCACACTTGTATTCCTAGCACTTTGGGAGGCCAAAGTGGGAGGATCACTTGAAGCCAAGAGTTCAACTCCTGTCTTGCCAGCCTGTGCAACATAGCGAGATTCCATCTCTACAAAAAATTAACTGGGTATGGTGGTGCACACCTATAGTCCCAGCTACTCAAGAGGTTGAGGCAGGAGGATCGTTTGAGTCCAGTAGATTGAGGTTCAAGTGACCTATGATGAGGCCACTGCACTCTAGCCCAGACAACAGAGAAAGACTCTGACTCTCAAAAACAAAAAACCCAAAATACATAAAGAACCCTTACAACTAAATAAGACAAAGAATAACAACTTCATAGAAAAAGATTAGAAGGGAACTTAGTCAAAAAGGAGATCCAAATGGTCAACAAAAAAAAGTTAAAAGTTGCTCGGTTTCACCCCTTCTCAGGGAAATGTGAATGAAAAACAATAAAATATCACTATCGTATTACCAGACTGGCAAAAATTTAAGACTCTGGCAATATCAACTTCTGGCAAGAATGCAGAGCAACAGGAATACTCAGTCCTTGTTGCAATGAGTGTAAACTATCACAATTACTTTTGGAAAACAGTCTGACTTTATTATTATTTTTTTGAGATAGAGTCTCACTATGTCACCCTGGGTAGTGTGACATGGCGTCAGGGCTCACAGCAACCTCCAACTCTTGGGCTTAAGCGATTCTCCTGCCTCAGCCTCCCAAGTTGCTGGGACTACAGGCGCCCGCCACAACACCCGGTTATTTTTTTGTTGCAGTTGTCATTGTTTAGCAAGCCCAGGCAGCTTCGAACCCACCAGCCCCAGTGTATGTGGCTGGTGCTGCAGCTATGGGCACCAAGCCTGGTTTGACATTACGTAATGAAGCTGAAGATTCTTATACCCTATATCCTAACAATTTCCTAGGTACAGACCCTACATAAATGTGTGAACGTTTACATTGATAAATTTAAGAGTATTTATAGCAGCACTGTTTGTATAGGCCAAAAATACAAACAACTCAAATGTCAGTCATCAAGTGGATATATTGTGGTATAGTCATACGATGGAATTCTGAATACAAATAAAAATGAATAAACTACACACAACATGCTTGAATATATAAAAACATCAAGTTAAACGAAAGAGGACTCAAAAGAATATATCATGATGGTATTTACTTAAAAGTTTGAAACCAGGGCGGCGCCTGTGGCTCAAAGGAGTAGGGCGCCAGCCCCATATGCCAGAGGGAGGTGGTGGGTTCAAACCCAGCCCCAGCCAAAAACTGCAAAAAAAAAAAAAAACAAGTTTGAAACCAGCTAATTATAATATATTACTTAGTGATAGAACCGGTATTATAACTACAAGGAAAATCAATACTAACTGATTAACAAAATAACTATTTAATAATCTCTAGTGTTTCTGGGGTGCTTGCCATAGTTTTTTTAACCTTAGTGCTTATTACATAGGTTTACTTTATAAGTATTTATTATAACATACATTTGCTCTATATTTGTTACATACTATTCTATATTTGTGTTATACTGTGCAATAAAAATTTTCAAATGTGAAGAGTTTAAGATTTATGGATTTGATATTCACTTACTAAATTTGCTATTAATAATTTTTGAATTACAAATTTAACCATAAGCTATGTCACGTTAAGTTATCATCTGACATAGGTAATTAAGTCACTAGCTACTCACTCAACCATTTACTAGTTAACTTGCTCAAGGCCAAATAATTTTTCTGTTCCTATAAAATGAGTATAGATAATAACAGTACCAATTTCAAGAGTTGTGAAAAGGAAACGAGCTATCTATATAAATACTTAAAGCAATTCTGGGCATGCTGTAAACACTAGGTGTAACCACTGAATATACTTTAACATGACACTGCTACATATTAAGTGACCAATTTCACCAAAAGTCATTATGTTTTCATTGGTTAAAGAAGATGTACCTTTAACTGCAATACCAAATCAGGCACAAAACATAATGGACATCTTTCATATCACTTACCATCCAGTAACACCTCCAATTAACAGCTGGGTTGCCACACTATACTTTTCAGCTGAAGGCCCAGATTCTTGCCCAAACAGCTTACGCCACCATGGCTGCTTTTTAGCAAATTCTGCAAGGTCCAGTGACTCGAAATTTCCCTCAAAGTTTCCTACAAGAATTGAGATAATAAGAAAATATTTACTTTTACTAAAAAAAAATCACTACCATTCCTAACTAGAGTAAAAAGATTTTTAAAGAAACATATATGTGATATAAAACTTACAAATATCATTATTGTTAAGGATCCTAGTAGTAAATTAACTCTAAAACTGAGCTGCAATTTTGGAAATTCAGACTAAAATCAACAAATACTAATGTCTATGTTCCAGGAAAAAAAAATCCTTGAAAAACGAGAATTAGCCCTCTAGTTTTTCCTCTCAAATTTAAGAATTAAAAAAAAGAGCTATGAAAAACCCCCAATCATGCTTACTGATGCTTCCCAAATGAAACATTTTCATCTTTGACTTTTCTCTTCAGGGGTAACTCAATACTATTGTGGCCCGCAAACCAATTCTCAGTATCTCACTTAGTGGATCTCTAATGATAATGAAGATAAGAGGTAATTATGAATTGAGCTCTCACTATTTACCAGGCAATATGTTAATAAATATGTATATCTAATTAAATCCACAGAAGATAGGTACTAATTATTAACCCAATTTTATAATTAAGGAATGAAGTCTCAGAAGTTAAGTGATTTTCCCAAAGGAGGAAGAATTAACAAAATGTCTAATCCTTTTCTCCATGAGAACATAAGCTCAAGCTTACCTATTATACCCAGCCCTATTTCCCTGGAAACAAACTACATTAAGCTAAACAAATGTCGAAAATTTGCCATTCAAAACTGTTTACTGTAACAAGGACCAACTTCATCTGGCATGGAGTCTTCTTATGATTTGTTTTCACACAATGCTGAGCAAACAATAAAAAGTTACTCTTACTCCTACTCCTACAAAGGCAAAGCCACATAAAGGGAAAAAAAAGAAAACAGAAGCAGAACCAGAAATGATCAAGATTCTGAAAAAGCAAATAAGAATGTTCAAGAAAGGGTGGCACCTGTAGCTTACTTAGCGGGTAGGGTGCCAACCACACACACTGAGGCTGGAGGGTTCGAACCTGACCCAGACCAGCAAAAAAAAAACAATGACAACTTGGGCGATACCTGTGGCTCAAAGGAGTAGGGCTCTGGCCCCATATACGGGAGGTGGCGGGTTCAAACCCGGCCAAAAACTGCAAAAACAAACAAACAAACAAACAAAACAATGACAACTGCAACAAAAAAACAGCCGGGTGTTGTGGCGGGTGCCAGGAGTCCCAACTACTTGAGAGGCTGAGGCAAGATAATTGCTTAAGCCCAAGAATTTGAGGTTGCTGTGAGCTGTGATGCTACAGCACTCTACAGAGGGCGACAAAAAGAGTGAGAGTGTCTCAAAAAAAAAAAAAAAACGAATGTTCAAGAAAGGGTTAAAGAGTTAAACATGTATGTAACTAAAGTTCCAGATTAGAAAGAATGAGATAGGAGTAACATACAAAGACTTGGTGCCTATGGCTCAAGCAGCGAAGGCGCCAGCCACATACACCTGAGCTAGTGGGTTCGAATCCAGCCCGGGCCCGCCAAACAACAATGAGGGCCAGGTGTTGTGGCAGGCGCCTGTAGTCCCAGCTACTTGGGAGGCAGAGGCAGGAGACTCGCTTGAACCCAGGAGTTG
This sequence comes from Perodicticus potto, assembly GCA_963574655.1. Classification (NCBI taxonomy): domain Eukaryota; kingdom Metazoa; phylum Chordata; class Mammalia; order Primates; family Lorisidae; genus Perodicticus; species Perodicticus potto. The sequence continues at coordinate 53,732 of CAUYRH010009688.1, read as the reverse complement.
GAGTTTGCTGTGAGCTGTGATGCCACTGCACTGCCCAGGGCAACAGCTTGAGACTCTGTCTCAAAAAAAAAAAAGAAGAAGTAACATACAAAGAGGAATATTAATGTTATTCAAGCAGAGAAAAAAATGATATCAGATGGAAGTTTGGAAATGCAAAAAGAGTTCATGGGCGTTGGAATAGGTAAACAGGTAGATAAACCTTTATTGCACAAAATAAGAATATCTTGTGAGGTTTAAAATACATAGAAATTAAACAATACACTTCTAAATCTTTTATGTTCAAGAAAAAAGTCAGAATGAAAATATGAAAACAGGAATAGACAGGAAATTTGTCAGTGTGATATAGAACACCTATGAAAAATGTACAGCTAATATTATACTTAACAGTGAAATATGGCATGCTTTCCCATAAAATCTATTCAACACTGTACTGGAGGTCCTAGCCAGTGCAACAAATAAATAAAAAGCAGAGATTAGAAGTGGGTACAGTAATGAAACTATTTTTATCGGCAGATAACATGACTATGTATATAGAAAACCCAAAGATATCTACCAAAAGCTACTAAAATAACTGAATTAGCAAGGTCACAGGATACAATACCAATATAAAAGTTAAATTTCTATGTATTAGAAGTGATGAATGGAAAAACAATTTTAATCGCAAAAAATTACACTGGAATAAATTTAATAAAAGATGCAAAGTCAACACTGTAAACTATGAAACACTATTGAGAGAAACAAAGTGAAGATGACCTAAATTAATGGAGACATATATTGTGTTTGTTTTGCAAGACTCAATATTTTAAGTGTTAATTCTCTCCAAAATGATATATTCAATACAATCCCAATCAAAAAAGTAAATTTTTTATGTAACTGACAAACGGGTTCTAAAATTTACGCGAAAGTGCAAAGAATCTATAGTAGTGTTCCAGTTACTATGGCTATAGAATAAATTACAAAACTTCCAAAACTTCATGGAGCAAACCAATCATTTATTTAATATTATACTCTCAGATTTTGTGATCAGGAAATTGGTCACATCATTAAGGCTTATCTCTGTTGCATGATGTCTGAGGCTTTAACTGAAAGACTTAAGGATGGGATCTGGAATCATCTGGGATCTGGAGAGCTGTCTCTCCATGTGGGAGTTCCAGAGGTGACTGCCCCAAGAATGGAAGAGAGAAAAATGTAGTGTTACTTCTAGCGCATTCTGGAGCAGTCACAGGTCACATCCAGCTTGGCGCTTGTAGCTCAGCGGTTAGGGGGCCAGCCACATACACTGGGGATGGCAGGTTCGAACCCAGCCCAGGCCTGCCAAACAATGACAACTTCAGCACACACACACACACAAAAAATAGCCTGGTATTGTGGCAGGCGCCTGTAGTCCCAACTACTCCGCCTTCTCTGAGGCAAGAGACTCACTTGGGCCCAGGAGTTTGAGGTTTCTGTGAGCTGTGGTGCCATGGCACTCTGAGGGTGACTAAGTGAGACTCTGTCTAAAAAAAAAAAAAAACAAAACAGACCCCAGCTCTTGGTGGGAAGAACTTAAAAAGTAACACAGAAAAAAGAGCTTGGGCAGGGCAAGGTGACTTACGGCTGCAATCCTAGCACTTTGGAAGGCCAAGAAGGTAGACTGCCTGAGCTCACAAGTTTGAGACCAGCTTGGGCAAGAGCAAGAGTGAGACACCATCTCTAAAAATAGCCGGGAGTTGTGGCGGGTGCCTGTAGTCCCAGCTATTTGGGAAGCCGAGGCAAGAGAATCGCTTAAGCTCAGGAGTTGGAGGTTGCTGTGAGCTGTGATGCCAAAGCACTCTACCCAGGGTGACAGGTTGAGGATCTGTCCCAAAAAACAAAAAAACAAAAAACAAACAAACAAAAATAAAAGGTTAAATGACCCAGGCGCTTTATAATGCAAATAGCCGTGTGCACAAGCAGCAAGGCAAGGCAGCAAGATCAAGCCTGGGGGAGCAGATTTCCAGTAAAAGGATTAGGCTCCACCACTGAAGGGGGCTGGAACACAGAAATCCTGGGAGATCGGTATTGTAAAAGTCACTGGGAACGGTGTGCACAACCAAAACCCACACGAACAGAGGGAGGACCTCTGGAGCATAGATAAGGACTTCTTTCTCTCCCAGCTTCCAATGTGAGCATTGGCCTCAGCCTGTTTGCCCTACAGGGAAACAAAGGGTCTACCAGGCTCTTCGGACCCCTGAAGAGCAAGGCCAACCAAGCAGATGTGGGCACATTCTGTTTGCCTTAAGGTTATGTTCCTTGTTTCACAGGAAGGCACCGGCTAAGTATAGTTAACTATCAAGGAAGAGGCAAATTTCTACAATTGCTAATGCAAAACAAAAATAGCCCACACACTGACCTTTGTTCAGCTCTCCATTAGCACAAATAGACTCTTTCACCTGAAATTAACATTATGAGAGCTCAATAAAAGCTGAGTTGTCAAAGTACAGGGGTCCCCATTGTATTCTCACCACAGTCAATGGGAGCCCCTGGACCCAACTTTTACATTTTCTTTGTGTCTCCTGTATTTATTTTTCCCATTCAGTCAACTCCACTTTAGCAGGTGCCCCACGATCCTGGTGAGGGGTGGTCCCCAACACAGAACTGAAATGGGGACATTTGAGGAACTGGTCCTCTATGGCTTCACAAGTAGGTTTTGTTTGTTTGTTTTGCTAATGTAACAACAAAACTTTACTTTTACTATGTTAAAAAAGAAACTCTGCTCCTGGGTTAAAGAATATCAGTGAATACAAGAATGAGTTCTCAGTTTTGTTTAATGTAATCTGACCAAGCCAATAGGGAGCTCCAGTGCAAAGGGAGATTAAATCAGAGACATTTGGTTCACCAAACTTTAGTGATTCATCAAACAGTGCTAAGCATTATGAGACAAAAGTAGGCCAGTAACCACTGTTATGGGCCTAGAAAATCAATGATCACAGTATTATGTGATTATCAGTATAATAAGGATTGAAATTCATTTAACCTCCAAATTTCTTGCCATGACCTAGGTGCAAGTACATGAGCAAACTATATACATTTTAAATGAATGACAGTAGTCTTCTCTGCTGGACAATACATCACATTCCAGCTCATTAGACTCTAGAGTCATCCAAATTCAGTGGTTTGTTGGTAAAAGTTTAAAGTGGAAGGGCAGCGCCTGTGGTTCAGTCGTTAGGGTGGCGGGTTCAAATGCTGCCTTGGCCAAACTGCAACAAAAAAAAATAGCCGGGCGTTGTGGCGGGCGCCTGTAGTCCCAGCCACTCGGGAGGCTGAGGCAAGAGAATCGCCTAAGCCCAGGTGTTGGAGGTTGCTGTGAGCTGTGACGCCAAAGCACTCTGAGAGCGACAAAGTGAGACTCTGTCTCAAAAAAAAAAATTTTTAAGTGGCCTTAGGAAAATACCGATCTGTAGTATGTACAAACTGTCTTTCATTGCATATTCGTTCACCAGGAGTATGAGTGAATGTGACATCACTGAAACCACCAGAATGAATGGATATGATAGGAATAACCTCAAGAGTTAGTATTGGTAACAATAAAATAACAGCAAATATTTAAAAAGTTAAAGAGTTTTGAGTATTTTCCAACCTGTTTTAAATATGATTTGTTTAAGTGTACATAATTTAATTTTCAACGATGGCCCCTCTGTTTAGCAGTGGGATCCTGTGAGCTAGTACTCAAAACACAGCTTAAGCAATCAAAATAGCGTAAGAAGCATAATTTAAAGATGTACTTCACTGACAATTATAAGGAATCTTTCTTTTAGTATGCCCAATAAAGAAAAGACAGTACTATCCCCACGGACGTCCAAAGGGACAAAGAAGCTAGTCTCAAGGAGCCAAATCGTTCCCGGGAATAGGGACGGAATGTCTCCCGCTTTAGCAATGAGAGTCGCAGGAAGGCTGGGAGAGACACCATGGAGTGGACACCCCGAAGCGGTTCAGCCCAGCCCGGCGCGTGACCTTGGGAGCGGCTGGGCCAAAGGCGAGCCCTGGGCTCGCTTACAGCCCAAGTGCCGCTCGGGCTCCCGGGGGAACTCAGCTGGGACTGGCAGGCGCGGAGCCCTTCCCCTTCCGGAGCCCCAGGAAGGCGGCTCTTAGCTGCGCCAGCAGGCTGCGCGCCCGCCCTTACCTTGACCAGACACGGCCATTTCGGTGAGTTCGTCTCGCGAGGATACTCGCAAAGGATCTACGTAGTAGGACGTGGAGTGGCGTGCCGTTGTCGCCGCCAGCAGGCTTCCGGCACGTGGGGCAGATGTTTCCATTCCCACGGCGGTAGCGGAAGAGGGTGGGCAGGGCTTGGACTAGCAACTTCCTGTCCTGGTAGGCAACTGCGTCACAAAGCTTGGCGGGTAGCGTCACAGGCACTGTATCCCGCCCAGCGGACGCGAGGAGACGCGCATGCGCAGAAAGCCTCCCGTGGGTAGGGTTGTGGTGCCCTGCCCAAAGGCATGGTCCGCTGGACTCGCGTTCCCCGACGTGGCGCGGCTCGGTTTCCCCCTTGTTAAGAACATTTTACCCTTGACTTCATTGAAAATAAGGAAGAGCAGGGGTGGCACCTGTGGCTCAGCGAGCAGGGCGCCGGCCTCATATACCGAGGGTGAGTGGGTTCAAGCCTGGCCTCCGGGCAAACTGGAAAAAAAAAAAATAAGGAAGCGTGAGCCCTCGCGTTCGTTAATGTAAACATTAAGCACATATCTACAGATCCTGTAATGTGTTTTAATAGAGGAAGATATATTTTTTAAAACATTGCAATCTCGGGGCAGCTCCTGTGGCTCAAAGGAGTAGGGCGCCAGCCCCATATGCCGGAGGTGGCAGGTTCAAACCCAGCCCGGCCCCAAACAAACAAACAAAAAATTGCAATCTCCACAAATAAGTTCTCGGAAGGAAATGAACTCCTGTGCCTGCGGCGCCTACTCACCTGGCTAACCCTCTGCGTGCGTCGGCACTGGGAAGACCTACAGGTATATCGTCCCACCCCGCCCACCCCCATCCCAGTTAATGGCAGCTTCACTGTCCCAAAGCCTTGGTGTTATTTCAAACTTACCCCTTTCAAAGTCCACATATCCAAAATTAATCTGCTACCTTCACAATGAATCCAGCCCCTGCAATGCAACCACCGCAGCCCAAGCCACTACCATTTCTTGCCCTGGTTAACAGGTCATCCTGCTTCTACCCTCGCATGTCTTCCCAAGGTTTGTTTTCTCTACCATAGTCACAAAGATCAGTCGAAAACGTAATTCTAGTAACGTCCATCCTTTACTTCTGAGGCTCCCTGTTGCGCTGAGTGTAAAAGCCAAAGTCGTCTACTGAAATGTTACCTCAGGGAGACGTTCCATAACCAAACTCTTTCAAGGTTGCAACCTGATACACACTTACTCCCCCTTACCCTGCCTACTTTTCTTTTTTCACACAGCACTTATTATTACCTTCTAACATCCTGTATATCTTACTCATGTGTCATAATTATTGCTTGTTGTTCCTCTTCCAGTTCTTTGTATTTGTCACTGCTGTGCAACCAGTGGCTAGGACAATGTCTGTTTAGGACAAATGGCTAGTTGTGTGGCCCTAGCCACGCCAATTAACTGCACCTCAGTTGCTTTATCTGCACCCACTTTGCAATATCTTCATAAGATAGTTTGTTTGTGTATGAAGCACCTGGAAGAAAATTTATCACCCTGTATTGTAACTGTCTGCCTTTCTGTTCCCCCTCCATGGACTGTGACTGCCAGGGGACAGAGCTGGGTTTTATTCTTTTCCAAGGCAGAGCAATACAGCATAATTGAAGGATATGATTTCTGGAGACAGATTTGCATGAGTTTGATTACTACCACTTACAAGCTACATGACAACTTGCCCAACCTCTGCATGCATGCTTCAGTTTCATAGAATGAACAAGAATACCTTTACTCCCCCTCATATATATTAATGTGGGTAGGGCCTCTGTGTGATCTCAGCATGGCTACATTATTTTTTTTTAGACAGTGTCTAGTTCAGTCGCCCTGGGGTTGAATGCTGTGTCTTCATAGCTCACAGCAACCTCAGACTCTTGTGCTTAGGTGATTCTCTTAACTCAGCCTCCCAAGTAGCTGGGACTACAGGTGCACCCCACAACACCTGGCTACTTGTTTTTTAGAGACAGGGTCTCGCTCTTGTTCAGGCAGATCTCGAGCTCCTGAGCTCAAGCAATCCACCCGCCTTGGCCTTCCAGAGTGTTATTATTACCATCCTGAGCCTCCACAACTGGCAGCATGGCTACATTGATGTCAAAAGATATGTCCTGTACCTGGGCCAAATGTAAACAACCTTAAAATGCACCAGGTACCAACACTGCAAGATAAATAAACAAAAAATGCCAGGTGGATGTGAGTTCTATCAACAAAAGCAAAGCCAAGAGGTATATCATTAGTGCCAGTTGGGGTAAAGCACTTACAATGTAAATGTGGTAGTCCATATTGGAAGCTCACTGAGCTTGATTATTTTAAGGAAGAGCAAGGAAGCCATTGTAGACAGAGTGAAATGAGACCACAGATGTCAGGAGAAGGGGTATGCAGACCATGTGGAACACTGTAGGCCATTGTAAAGAAAGATGTAGGATTTTACTCTGAGGAAGTCAGAAACCATTGAAGAATTCTGAGCAGAAGAACCCTTCTTAAAATTTCACTCTATGGCAGCTGTGTGAGGGGCAAGGGTAGAGGAAGAGTGGCTAATAGGATACTGGTTACTCTTGGTTGTTCAAGTACATTCCAGAATTTTCAACAACAACCAGAAATTCTCTTGCTGCTGCGACTAAGGAAGAGTATTGGAGTAGGTTAAGAATATGAGCACAAATTAAAGCTCCTCTTCACCTTGACCTCTCCCTTCTCCTCCTTTTCCTGAAAGGCTCTGAAAAAAGCAGACATCTCATGTCCCTAATGCTCTCAGAGGTGAATGGGTTAAGCTTTAGCTCTGCCTCCCTTCTTCAGTTCTTCCTGTGTATGCTTCCCACCGCCAAAAAGGAAGCAATCTTGTCAGTTACTGTGTGGTGCTCATGTTTCTGTCACATTCATCAGGTGAAGTCCTCTAAAATACTCTGCAAAAAATTGGGGACTTTTCATTAAATCATAGAAAATACACCTTTTTTTCTCCTGGGAGCTAAAGATATTTTAGAGAAGAATTAATCTTTCATTTCTCCAGTTTGATGTTTTCTAACAATAAGAGTCATGCAAATTGAGGTTTCCACCTGCTTCTTTCTGTGCCTTTGGCAATTCAGCTTCAGTGCCACCAGAAGATACTACCTGGGTGCAGTGGAACTGTCCTGGGACTATATACATCGTGACCAGCTCGACGAGCTGCACATGGACACAAGGTAAAGGCATGTTCTAAATGGTCTGATCATGGGCCAAGATTGTGGGGATGTGACTCTGGTTGAATGAAGATGCAGACATCAGGTTAGGATGGCTGTGACACTAGTTGAACCCAAAGGAATGTTTTCGTTAAGGCATACAGACATCTGAGCTATTGGCATAAATGCTAGTTGCCAAGTCTTTTCATAGATCTGACCTATTAGTTGATATTTTGTTTGGTTTTGTCCATTACTTCTCTTTGTGCACATGCTGCCACTCTGGAATCTACAGAGTAGAGTACAGGGAGGATGAAGGAGCAAAGGGCTTAAGAGAGAAAACAAAACATCCCTCTGCCTACCCAAGCTTCCACAGAGAGAATCAGGATGATTGAGACCCACTCAATATTACATGCAAGTTTAGTTTCTAGTTCTCTTGTGTATACATGTGGTGTGTATTTGGGTACTTTGGGTATTAAGATAATATTAGCCATGAGTTCAGAAATTTTTCATCTTTTGGGAGTTTGGGTACATTTTGGATAAGTAGACTATTAAATAACCTTTTCAATATTAACTATGGTCATCTGTTTATTCAAAATTTTCTGCCCCTTCTTCAGTCAATTTTGGTTATATATATTTTTCTACAAAGCAATCTCTATCCCTGGATTTCATAGTGTACTGATATAAATTTATATAATAGTCTGTTGTGATTGTGTTAAACTCTTCTGTCTATAGTAATATCTCTTTTTTCATCCCTTATGTTGCATATTTACTTACTTATTTTTGACTCTTCTATAAAAATAATATTTCCAAGAGGTTTCTTGATTTTATTGGTCTTGTCAAGAACCATCTTTAGGTCCAATTTATTAATCCTTATTTTTCTTTCTGTTGCATTAGTTTCTGCCTTTACTTTCATTAGTTAAATTCCTTTTGCTCATTTTGTTGTTTAGTGCTTATTGAATTGAATGCTGAAGTCATTTATGTTAAATTTTATTTTATCTTCTTTAAATGTGTATTATAAAGATATAAACACATGTAAATATTAAATGTCACTTTATTAGTCTTTTTTGTTCTTTCTGTTTGGCTCCCCACCCTCCTTCCACATAACCTCAGTATGATAATATATATTCACGAGGTTTTTTTGATAATTATTTGTTTTTAAAAATTGGAGTATTATAGGCACATTTCTCACTCATTAACACCTAGTAAACCTCTTTCCAAGTCAATTGTACCATGTGTTTACTCAATGCGTTTATTTTATTCCAATTTTTTTTGTCCCCGTGTTCTACATCATTACATTACTAAATGCTGGTGCTTTTATTTCTTGTACAACACATTGTCAGGATGAATGTTACTGGAACAAAGGGGAAATTTCCCTTTAGTTTTAATTTTCAAAAAGGCTGGAACTTTTCACACTTTTCTATCAAGTTATGGTGCTGCCCTTCTCTCTGCATTCACATTGGTAATAAGTTTTATCATGATTTTAAATTTTGCCAATTTTATAGGTATAGAGTGTTATTGTACCATTTCTTTAATTGTGTTCTTTTTTTTTTGGCCAGGGCTGGGTTTGAACCCACCACCTCCGGCATATGGGGCCAGCGCCCTACTACTTTGAGCCACAGGCGCCACCGTAATTGTGTTCTTTTTTATATATATTTTTTCTGTTTTATTTTTTTGGACACAGAGTCTCACTTTGTCCCCCTCAGTGCCCTGGCGTCACAGCTCATAGCTCTTGGGCTTAAGCAATTCTCTTGCTTTAGCCTCCTGAGTAGCTAGGACTACAGGTGCCTACCACAATGCCAGGCTATTTTTAGAGACAGGGGTCTCACTCTGGCTCAGGTTGGTTTTGAACTCATGAGCTTAGGCAGTCCACCTGCCACGGCCTCCCAGAGTGCTAGGATTACAGGCATGAGCCACCCTGCCTGGCCACTCTTTTTTATTTCTGATGAGGTCGAGCATCTTTTTAAATGCTTGTTGGCTATTAGATTTATTTGAGGGTATTTGACTATTCATTTGCTTTGCCCATTCTTGTTGGGTTCTTACATTTAATTAAACAAGTATATTGTAAGTATTAATTCTTTGTCATGTATATTGCAATTTCCTCAAAGATCTATTGTCTATTGAGTTTGTTTATAATTTTTACCTTTTTTTTAATTTTTAGAGTCAAATGTATTTTTTCTTTCATATCTTCAGAGTTGGTGAGGTTGGTTAAAATACCTCCCACACCTTAAAGATTCACATGTAGTCTCTCAGATTTCCTTGTAAAGTTTTTAGTGTTCTGCTTTTTACATTTATGGCTTCAGTTCATCTGATAATTATGTTTTGTGTATGGCACAAGAGAAAGATCTGTCTAGTTTTATTTCAATCCAAGTTAATAAATTGCGATAGCGCCATTTATCAAATAATGAATTTCTTGGCCACAGATTTGAATCAACACATTCATATAATATTATCCTATATATTAGTATATATTTCTGGATTCACTATGCTGTTTTATTGACCTATTATTAAATTGATATGTCAGTGTCATAATGATTTGATTACAATGAGGCTGTATCTTCTGGTGTCTAGTAAGTAAAAGCAATCCTCTCTATTCTTTTAGTACCTTCCTTAGCTATTCTTAGGCATTTTATTCTTATATTTATATTTAGCAAAAATAATATAATCTTTCCTTTTTTTTTTTTTTGAGACAGAGTGTAGAGTGGCATGATGTCACAGCTCACAGCAACCTCAAACTCTTGGGCTTAAGTAATTCTCTTGTCTCAGCCTCCCAAGTAGCTGGGACTATAGGCACCTACCACAATGTCCGGCTATTTTTTTGTTGTTGTTGTCATTGTTGTTTTAGCAGGCCCGGGCCGGGTTTGAACCCACCAGCCCCGGTGTATGTGGCTGGTGCCCTAGCTGCTGAGCTATAGGTGCTGAGCCATTGTTCTTTGTTTTTAATAGTGAAGGCACTTAAAGCTCTACATCTTTCTCAGAGAACACCTTTCATATATCCCATAGGTTTTGGAATAAAGGGTTTTCTTTTTATTTTCACTGAGCAGAAAATAAGCTATTGATTCATTAAATATAACTGGCATGTAGCAATGCAATGTTCACACATCAATATGGCATTCATTCATATAACTGGCATGTAGCAATGCAATGTTCACACATCAATATGTAAAACCTCAGTCTATTTTACTTTCTCCAGTGAGTAAAGATGAACACTGAAATTTCTTATGCAAAAAGTAAACAGCTATTTCCACATACCTTTATTAATATTCAAGAAACTTACCCTCTCAACTTGATTTGACTTCTTCAGGAAAACTTTACAGGAAAAAACTTTTCTAATCTGTGGAGCTCAGAAAAATAAAGAAATAAGCAATATCTCATATTCATTAACCAGGACCCAGCTTTCTTTAAAAATCACCTTAAATCTGAATTCCATTAAGGTATTGTGGAGTATTCACACTGGCTTACACCCAGTTTTATTGAGGTATAATTGACAAATAAAAATTGCACTTAAGGAATACAGTATAATGTTTTGCTCCACATTATGACATGATTATCAGAGAGGGTTTTCATTATTTTCAGGACAGTTTGTAACATCTTCTTTGATTTCATCTTTAATCCAAAGGTAATTTAGGAGTATGACTTTGTCTTTTTATGTGCTTATTGAGTTATTTTATAATATTTGTATCAACTTTGAGTACCATTTTAAATTTGTATTTCTATATAATGAATTACCTCAAATTTATCATTTATTATTGCATAGTTTTCAGTTTCCATGGGTTAGAAGTCAAGCTGGGCTCAGCTCGGTACTCTGGACAGGATCATATAAGGCCAAAACCAAGCTGTTGATAGGGTTGCACTCTTTAGGCTCTGGGAGATAATCCACTTCCAGGCTCATTTGGAATGTTAACATAATTCAGTTACTTCATACATCAGGTCTCTGTATTGCTTAGAATTTCTCTGACTTCAATTTCCACTGCATCTTTCTGACCTTCTTCTAAGGCAACATTCTCAACCTCTGGGTCGAGACCCCTTTGTAACAATGAAAATACATCCCAGCATTAGGAAGGTTGAGAACCACTGTGAGGAATCATGTGATTACACTGGGCCCACCTGGATAACTCAGGATACTCTCGCCATTGGAAGACTAGCTGATTAGCAACCTTAATTCTTTCTGCAAAGTTCCTTTGTCAAGTAACATAACATTATTGGGCATAACACCAGGGGAGAAAGGTCATAAGGGCCCATTTTACTACCACAGGTATAATTTATGTATGTGTACAATGAAGCACATTGATTTTTTAAATGTGCAGTTTGAGGCATTTTGACGAATGCATACACTTGCATAACCACCACTCTAATCAAGATACAAAATATTTACATCAGCCCTCCTGCAGGTTTTTAGTTAGTCTACGTACCCTCACCTTGTCTCAGGCAACAAGCTGCTTTATGGATATTATATATTCATTTTAAATTGTTCTAGAATTTTGTATCAGTGGAATCATACAGTATGCATCATTCTATGGCCTTTCTTTTTTCAGCATCATGATTTGGAAATTCACTGAGGTTGTTGTAATTCTGTCCCTTTTATTGCCAATTACTGCTCCATTATGGGAATACATCATAATTTGTGCATCCATTCAACTGCTCATGGACTTTTGGATTTTTTTCAATTTGGGGCTAATATAAATAAACATGTTATGAACATTTCTCTACATATTTTTGGGTGAACATCTGTTTTCATTTATCTTAGTTGCATATCTAGGATTGGGGTCACTGGATCATAAAGTAAGTGCATGTTTATAAGAAACTAACAGATTTACGGAGTTGTGCCATTTTTTACTTCCACCAGTAACTCATGAGATTGACAGGTGCAACATAGCCCGGACATATGATATTATCAGTATTTAATTTTGTTGATTTTAATGACTGCATAGTGGTATCTTGCTGACTATTAATTTGCATTTCTCTGTTGACTAAAAATATGTTGGGCATATTTGCATGTGCTAACTGGATGGACATTTATATACATTTTTTGGTGAAGCATCTATTAAGATCTTTGGCTCGCTTTTATTTGGGTTGTTTGTCTGGTTATTGTTGAGTTTCAAGAATTATTTACATATTCTGGGTGTAATACTTTTTAAATGTACCCGTTTTGAACATTTTCTCCCCATGTATAGCTTATACTTTCATTTTCTAAATGCTGTCTTTCAAATATCAGAAATGAGCAATTGTAATAAAGTCCAATTCAGCTTTTGTTCTGTGATCTCTGCTTTTTTTACTGTCCCAGGAAATCTTTGCATGTTTCAAGTTCCCAAAGCTTTCCAATATGTTTTTTTTTCCTAGAACACATTTTGAGTTAAATTTTCTGTATGATGTGAAAAGGCTTTTCTTTCTTTATTGAATTGCCTTGACACATTTGTAGAAAGTTAAATAACTGTAGATAGGCAAGTCTGCAGACTCCTTAGTTTCATAGATTGATATGTCTGTGCCTATGGTATGCCAGCACCACAGTTTTAATTACTGTAACTTTATAATAATTTTTTTTTTGTTTTTAAGACAGAGTCTTGTTCTGTTGCTCCAGGCTAAAGTGCTATGGCATCAGCCTTGCTCACACACAAATTCCTGGGTTTAAGCAAGCCTCCTCTCTCAGACCCCAGAGTAGCTGGGACTATAGCTACCACATCTGGCTAATTTTTTTTTTCTCTTTCTTTCTTTCTTTTCTTTCTTTCTTCCGACAGAGTCTCACTGTCACCCTGGGTAGAGTGCCCTGGTGCAATAGCTTACAGCAACCTAGAACTCTTGGGCTCAAGTAATCCTCTTGCCTCAGCTTCCAGAGTAGCTGACACTATAGGTACCTACCACTACAACTGTCTAGGTTTCTATTTTTAGTAGAAACAGGGTCTTATGCTTTCTCAGGCTGGTTTTGGACTCCTGAGTGCTGGGCCTCCAGAGTGTTGGGATTACAGGTGTGAGCCACCACACCCTGTCTAATTTTTCTATATTTACTAGACATGGGTCTTGCTCTTGCTCAGGCTGGTCTTGAACCTCTGACCTCAAGCAGTCCTCCCATCTCAGTCTTCCAGAGTGCTAGGATCACAGGCAAGAGTTACCACACCCGACTGTATAACTTTATAATAAATCTTAGTATCAGAGAGTCTAAAACCTCCAACTTTGTTCTTTATTAAAATTGCTTTTAATATACTTTTATATTTACATATTAATTTTATAGTCAACTAACCAACACCCACCAAGTAGCCTACTGGGATTTTTACTGGAATTGAAGTGAATCGATAGATCAATTTGAGAGAGTTGGATGTTTTGTAGCCTATATAGTAATAGTTCTTGCACACATTTTACTAACTTTATCCCTAAATATTTGTGGGGTTTTGATGTTATTGTTAATTATACCGTTATAATTTACTTTCATTTTCCAATCATTTGTTACTAATATGTAGAAATTCCATTGATTTTTATATATTGACCTCATTTACTCCAGCCTTGCTAAATTTGCATTTTAGCTCCAGTAGCTTTTTGTACTGTCTTTAGTATTTCTACAGATACATTAATGTTTTCTTTTTTTTTTTATTGTTGGGGATTCATTGAAAGTACAATGAACCAAGTTACACTGCTTGCATTTGTTAGGTAAAATCCCTCTTACAATTGTATCCCACTACCAAGAGGTGTGTCACAGACCGTAACTCCACCCCCTCCCTCCTTTCCTCTCTCCACTCCCCCCTTTCCCCACCCCCCACCATGTAGTAGCATCAACTGTCGTCATATCAGAGTTCAGTACATTGGATTCTTCTCCATTTTTGTGATGCTTTACTAAAAAGAATGTGTTCCACCTCCATCCTGCTTGATACAAAAGATGTAAAATCACCATCTTTTTTTGTGGCTGAATAGTATTCCATGGTATACATATACCACAGCTTGTTAATCCATTCCTGGGTTGGTGGGCATTTAGGTTGTTGCCACATTTGGCAATTGTAAATTGAACAGCAATAAACAGTCTAGTGCAAATGTCCTTATGATAAATGATTATTTTTCTTCTGGGTAGATGCCCAGTAATGGGATTGCAGGATCAAATGGGAGGTCTAGTTTGAGTTCTTTGAGGATTCTTCATACTTCCTTCCTAAAAGGTTGTATTAGTTTGCAGTGCCACCAGCAGTGTAAAAGTGTTGCCTTCTCTCCACATCCACTCCAGCATTTACAGCTTTGAGACTTTGTGATGTGGGCCATTCTCATTGGGGTTATGTGCTATCTCAGGGTGGTTTTGATTTGCATTTCTTTGATAATTAGGGATGAGCTATTTTTCAAATGTTTGTTAGCCATTCATCTGTCTTCTTTAGAGAAGGTTCTATTCATCTCTCTTATCCACTGATATAAGGGATTGTTGGCTCTTTTTATGTTGCTTAATTTGAGTTCTCTGTAGATCCTAGTTATCATGTTTTTGTCCAATTCATAATACGCAAATATCTTTTCCCATTCTGAAGGTTATCTGTTTGCTTTGGTTGTTGTTTCCTTAGCCGTACAGAAGCTTTTCAGCTTAATTAAGTTCCATTTGTTTATTTTTGTTGTTGCAATTGCCACTGCAGTCTTCCTCATAAAGTCTTTCCCCAGGCTGATACTTTCAAGTGTTTTTTCCACTTGAAAAAATTCCACAGAATTTTTATTGTTTCATGCCTTAGATTTAGATCTTATATCCATCTTGAATCAATTTTAGTGAATGGAGAAACGTCGTGGTTCCAGTTTCAGTCTTTTACATGTGGCTATCTGGTTCCCCCAGCACCATTTGTTGAATAAAGATCCTTTCCCCCAGTGTATGTTCTTGTTTGGTTTATCAAAGATCAGGTGGCTGTAAGATATTATTTTCATCTCATGGTTTTCTATGTGGTTCCAGATGTCTGTGTCTCTATTTTTGTGCCAAAATCATGTGGTTTTGATACAATAATGTTTTCTGCAAATAATGACAATTTGCTCCTTCATTTTCAAATTGGATGCTATTTATTTATATATTTGTGACTTACTGCATGGGCGAGTAGAATGTTGAATAGAACTGGTGTTAGCAGAAATCCTTATCTTGTTCTTGATTTCAGAGGGAAAGAATTCAATATTTCACCATTAAGTATATTGTTACCTGTAATTTTTTCATAGATGTCCTTTATTACGTTGAAGAAGTTCCCTCCTAAGTATCTTGAGAATTTTTTTCAAGATTGGGTGCTGGATTTGTCAAATGCTTTTTCTGTATGCATTGAAATGATCATAAGGTTTATCTTGTTTATCCTGTTGGTATGGTGAATTACCTTGATAGATCTTTTTCATGAGGAACAAGATATATATTCCCAGGGGGAAAAAACCCACCTGGTTTTGTTGTATTATTTTGGTAATATTTTTGTTATAGGCTGAATTATGTCCCACTCCAAATTTATATGTTGAAATCCTAACCCCCAGACTGGGAAAACTCTGGGAGGCTGAGCCAGGTGGTTTGCTCTGGGTTCGAGACCAGCCTGAGCAAGAGCCAGACCCCTAAAAAGAGCCGGGCATTGTGGTGGGTGCCTGTAGTCCCAGCTACTTGGGAGGCTGAGGCAAGAGGATTGCCTGAGCCCAGGAGTTTGAAGTTGCTGTGAGGTGTGACGACACGGCATTCTACTGAGGGTGACAAAGTGAGACTTTGTGTCAAAAAAAGAAAAAAGCAATCCTAACCCCCAAATGCAACTGGATTTAGAGACAGAGAATTTAGGAGGTAATTTAGGTTAAATGAGGTCATGAAGATGGAGTCCTAGTTCAATAGGACTGGCAGTCTTACAGGAGGAAGAAAGAAAGATCTCTCTCTGTGTCTCTTCATGGACATGCCTTAAAGAAAAGCCATATGAACACACAGTGATAAGACAACCAAGAAGAGAGCCCTCACTAGAAATCGACCATGCTGGCACTCTAATCGTGGACTTCCCACCTCCAGCATTGTGAAAATATAAATTTTTGTTGTTTAAATCACCTATGGTATTTCATCAACATTATTATTATTATTATTGTTTATGTTTATGATAAATATTTATCTGTGATTTTCTTGTAATATTACTGTCTGATTTTGGTATAAGAGTAATACTATCCTAATGAAATGAGTTGAGAAATTTTCATTTTTCTGTTTTATGGAAGAGTTTATGTAAAATCATTATCATTTCTTTGTTGAAATGTTGGAATGTATTAACCAGGGAAACCATGTTAAGCTGGAAGGTTTTGTTTTGGTTTAGTTTGGTCTTGTTGTTGCTTTATATAAAGAATCTTAATTATGAATTCTTTTTTTAAAAGCTAAAGGGATATTTGAATTTTACATTTCTTTTAGGGTTGTTCTAAATAATTTCTTTTAAGGAATTTAATCTGAGTTATTGAATTTAATAGTATAAAGTTCAGAATAGTCTCTTACCCATTTTTAAGTCATTGGAGGTACAACTTGCATACTATAAAATTCACTAAGTTTCAGTGTGTCAGTGTAGAGATTTATTTTGTTGTTTGTTTGATTGTTCAATTTCCTAAATCTTCACCTTTTTATTTATGTGCCATAAAAATTCACCATTTTAAAGTATACAATTCAGTGGTTTTTAGTAAATCCATAAAGTGGTACAATTATTATCTCTAGTTTCAGAATATTTTCATCACCCCCCAAAGAAACCCTATGCTCATTAAGCAGTCATTACCATTTTTCTCCCTCCCCCAGGCCCTGACAACCATTTATCTACTCTTTATCACTAAGGCTTTGCCTATTCCATTTCATATAAATAGAATCATACAATAGATAGACTTTTCTGCCTAGCATCTTTAGCTTGGCATAATGTTTTCAGCATTCTCCCTTTGTGTAGCATGTATCAGTATTTCATTCCTCTTTATGGCTGAATAATATCCCATTGTATAGATATCCTGTATTTTATTTATCCATTCATCTATCAATGGACTTTTGGAGAAATACAAATTCTTAGCCTATTTTAAATTGGATTATTTGTCTTTTATTATTTAGTTGTAAAATTTATTTGTATCTCCTTGATACATAGATTACACCCTTATTGGAACTATCATATACAAATATTTTACCATTCTGTGAGTAGTTATTTCACTTTCCTAATGGTATCCTTTGAAGCATAAAGTTTTTCATTCTGATGAAGTCCAATTTATCTTTTCCCCCTTTAGTTGCATGTATTTTTGATGTATTGCCAAACCCAAGATCACAAGATTCACACCTTTTTTTTCCCTAGGAGTTTTATAGTTTTAGCTCTTGCATTGAGGACTTTAATTCACTTTGAGTTAATTTTTGTATATATGTATGGAAGAGATTCAAGTTCATTCTATGGTTTACGTAGTGTGTAGTTTAGCAATTTTAATGACTTTGAAGTAAAGGCCCAGATTGTCAGTAACTGGCATCTAATTGAATAGTCATTTATCTTTTAATGTTGTACTTGCTTTGTATTGTTATGTCCATTTAACAAGCAGCCTGAAGCATAATGAATAATCATTTGTGTGTAAAATTAAATCCAATAAAGTAAATCATTCATTTATTATCTAGCTTTCTGTTGTTTTGAAGGCAGTCCCATGTTATTTGCCAGGAAAGAAGTTGATAGAATTTTTATTTTTATGATACCATTTTATAATCTAGATTATTTTGATACTGATTAACAGGATAAGCTGACTCTGGACACATCCTGAGAGCCTCTGCCAAGGATTAAAATAAATAGCTGGGAAAATTCAGTTTCATATTATCTGTTCCTGCAGCTGTTCAGCTTCTTCTAAGCAAAGGTCAGAGAATATAATAGGTTTTCCGATTGGTTTTAGATAAAATGTGAAAGAACAGTTGATGTCTAGGACAAATGTTGCCAAATGTATTTAGCAGGATTTATATATCAGATCCCAAAGGAAATACACAAACAAAAATCTTAGAAAAGTTAGGAAGGAGCAAAACTTTTGAACCCTGGAACATTTTGTCACTTACTATGCAGATTACCCTGAAACTGAGACAGGCTAATAAATCACATGTTTTTGCTGCAATGGGAAATATTCACTCTAAGGGAAAAAGTCTCTGGCTGGGAAGATGTATATTGGACTATATAGACAGACTCATCTCAGAAGTGAACCACACCCTTACATGGTGCTGATGTTAGGAATGTCTAATATGTCTCTTTGAATAGAGAGTCCTTCCCTGAACTACATCCTGCTTAACTTAGGAGCTAGGCCTTCTGTTTTTCTTTCTTACAATTTTGTGTGTCTATCTTCTAGGTTTTTCTTTTTCTTTTTTTTTTTAACTCTTCCATCAAAGGTGAAAAGGTGTTTCTGTGTTCTCTTGATAGTTTCCTCTTTGTGCTTTCTTCCAGTATCTTGCTTTAGAAAACATTTTCTATGTGTCATATATCTTCATTTTAGTCAGAAATATTTAAAGTGGAAGCACTGTGCTAGCTTATGTCAAAATACTTATCAGTGCACATGGAATTGAGTCTTATTAGAAACCAGTGGAAACTTTGGAGAAAGTGGCTGGGGTAGACTCAGCAGAACCAAGGATATAAAATGGGAAAAGGGGAAAGGTAACAAACTAGAGATAGGTTGATGAATGTGAAAGTGCATAAATCACAGAGTGGCTGGCAGATGGAATAAATGGAGTGAAGGAAGGAGGACACTCAGTGATATAGGCATCAAATAATGTTAAAAAGACTAAAAGCCAAGATGATGCCAAGACTAGTTCTATGGGAATTTTTGTGGATGGATGACATTAGAGTACATTTGAATATGAATTATATGGCACAGGTTGTGTTCCCTTGAAATGGACTCTGAGATGGATATTAATGTGCAGGAATTTTATTTGGAGTGTTCTGGGGAGCAACAACTGGGGAAGCAGGGGTGGGTGGAGGGTGAAGTGGGCTGCAGGGTAGGCTCTGGGACAGCCTGTGCTGACCTTAGTCATTACGGTCCATCCATCCTAGGGGAGTGTTGTCTGTCCTGTGAAGCAGGTATGGTCTTTACTGGGTTGGCAATGTATGTCTAGTGGCTATGTTGCAGGAAGACAAGACCCAACGGAGAGAAAGAGTACCCAAACACCACGTTTATAAGAGGAAGGGCTTTATTCACCAGCTGGGAGCTTACAGCAGAGAAGAATTCCAAATGGCTGCGCTCCCCAACTGGCTTGGTCTTTCCCTCTTTATTGACAGTCAGAAAGTTCCACCCCATAGGTACCCTTCTTATTGGCCAGTTTGAATCAAGCAGGAGATGCTATTCCAGCCCCTATAGAACTACAGTATTTCACAGAACTTGGAAATTTCCAAGTTCCAGGAAGTTAAGTTTACAAATTCCCAAGAACTGAGTCACAATGGAGAGGACCCTGCAAGTGCATCCTTATGGTCTCCTTGAGAAGACCTGTTCTCCTAGACTTTACCCTTCTCCAGTATCCTTTCTCAGCTAGAGATCAAGTACCTTCTTTCATGGCCATGTGTGCCTCTATGACAGTCCCCTTTATCCTCATGCTGCTTAGTTCCATGTCTTCATGGTCCTCACTGGAATTGGGGGGGGCAGATGCATATTCCTGCCTATCCCCAAGCATGAAAGTACCCCCAACTCTACTCTTCCTCTGGCCTGCTAGTCCTCTGCCTTCTGTTAGCCCAAATTGCCACATGGCACCATAGCCTCTAATTCAGTTGGCTGTGGAGAAAAGGGAACACTTATATACTGTTGGTGAGATTGAAAACTAGTATAGCCTCTATGGAAAGAGGCACAGACTCCCCAGGTGGGCTACTGGGAGGAGTGGTAAGCACAATTTCCTTAATTGCCAGCCATTCATTCCCACATTCATCTTCTTACTGGGTACCCAGAATCATCTTTGAGTTGATACATACACAGAAACTTGGAGGCTGGCCCTCCATCATCACTGAGACCTGCCTTCAAACTGGAGCTTCACCTATGCTTTTGACAGCTTCTGGGTAGGGTGGCATGTGGTACCACCATGGGTGCAGTGGTCACAGGCACATTCCCTAACCTCTTTTACTGTATAATACTCCCCTGGTCTGACATGATGTTATATTGTTATATGGAACCCCACATTAGTGAATCGAATCCTCTGTAAGAGCTCAGATATTGATGCTGGCTGAGGCCCCACAGACTACTGCACAAAAGGCTAACTCACTCCTGGGTTATATCTCTTCTTAACAGAATAAAGTACTGTTCTTTCTAGGATGGAAAGAGTCCGGTGGAGTTACCTGGCCACCAAGAAGCTGGCTAATATCCAGATTGGGAATTTAGCATTAATTTCTGTTGTTGGCAGATTGGACTTCAGTTGCAAAAGTAGCTAGATCAGCCTTACTCAGTGGGAGTCCACGCTTTTGTGTCCATACATAAATTCTCTCCCTGTTATGATATCCACTTACATCACATTTTGCCAGCACTGGGATGGTCTATGCAGAGACTGGCTGATGTTAAATGCTAGAGTCCATTAATTAGAGGCTATGAGTGCATGTGGGCATTTTGGGCTAACTTGTGCCAAAGGTTTAGTAGGCCAGAGGAAAAGTAGAGTGGGGAGGGTGTTGTCATGCTTGGGGATGGGCAGTAATATGCAGTTGTCTCTCCCCCAGCAACACCATTGAGAACCATTGTTTTGTGCTTCTTCCACAGTGGATGCTTTCCAGTAGCATTAATATATGACATAAAGGTCCTGCTACTTTGTGTCCACTCACTGATATGCCTCTACCCTACACATACTTGTCACTGATCTTCTAGTCCTTTTTCTTCTAGGCTCTTGACCACACAGCTATGCCATTTCATGCTGTCCAGGCAGCATAGCAGGCATGGATGGGATGGGCCTCTGAAAACCTGTTCATGCAGCCTATTTGTGTTCTCATTCATCCTCTGGAATCAACTCTTTTTACTGGAAGAACATCCTTATCAGTGCACTGCCTGGCCCTGGCCCTTAGCAAGTACAGAAAGTGATTTGTCTTGGCCTTCAGTTGGCAACCATGTGCTTTCATGGGTATCCTGGAAATCCTGGAATGCAGTGAAATGCAGGGCTATGTGGGAAAGGAAGGAGCAGAGAGAGAATCAGGTCAGCTGCACTCTTGTCCCCCTCAGTAAGTGTCCTTGAAAGGGTTGCTCAAAATAACCCACAGTTGTAAGGAACCTCTTCAGCCAATCTGGTGGTAGATCCTGCAGAGGGACATTAATGTCCTCTGTGCCTGTGGATTACCACTCTCTCCATGTGAACTGATGCTAACCTGCTAGATTGACATATACTACACACCACTGTAGAGATTTCTTCTGGATTTTATCTTTGTGAAGAGGAAATCTCCATCTCCTAAGGTAATCCCTTCCTCTTTGTATTTGACATCATCTAGGAGTCACAGAGCCTCCTCCTCTGAGCAGCCATCCATCTGGTGTCTGTCTGTATCTCCCTCCCCTTTTGACCATTCCCCACAGTTCCTATTGGGTGTGGCTCCTGTAAATTTAAGGAGCTGAATCCTTGGGCTGTGCTACAGTATCTGCAACCTGATGATGCATTATTATTTTTTACTGAAATGCATAATTTAAACAAACTGTATCTGGGCCACACTCCTTATCGCCACAGGACACAACCGAGGGGACCTGATTGACAGTTCCACCCCAACCTGTGCCCAGATGCATTTTCCTTCACTTACCACAACATTTCTGTGGTTTTGGCAACTGCAGAGTGACTGTGCCTTATGAAGGACTCTTACAGCCTTGCCCCTACACTTTTCAGGAAAAGCACCATAGTGCATTGTAAATTGTCAGTTTTTTTAAGCAATGTTCTGCCAATCCCAAGTGCTGAGATCATGTGGCAGTGTTTCCACAGATTTTTTTTTTTTTTTTGCAGTTTTTGGCCGGGGCTGAGTTTGAACCCGCCACCTCTAGCTTATGGGGCCAGCGTTCCACTCCTTTGAGCCACAGGTGCTGCCCATTCCACAGATTTTTAAGGATGTAAATGTACAAGTTTATTTTATATTTTAGAAGGAGAGAGGGAATGAGAGAAGAGATGATGGAAGGAGAGACAGAGAGGAAAGTAGTGAGAGAATAGAGGCATCCCAAAGAAAGAAATAAAGAATGCCCACCTGTTTCTATGGATTGAGAGCTGGCAGTGAATTGTATGAAAGCAAAGCAGACAAAAAATGTTTTCGACCAATATTGTTCAAGTAGTGCTCCCTTGGGCTTCAAACACATAGGTAAGAAAAATTATTGTCAGCTTTGTGCTCTTCTCTGTCTCTTTTTGTGTCTGTCTGTCTGTCTCTGTTTCTCTCTCTCTCTCTGCACATAGGAAGTTTATGGTGGGGGAATCCTCTGCATCAACAGTTATGGCAGAATGAAGGAAGTGAGATTGGGTAGAAGGAGAAGTTGAGCTAATGCAGTCTGAACAAAGCCCAATCTCACAGGGAGCTCAAGCTAGCATGGCTCTGCAGCAAGTTTGCCAGACCTATATACCCCCACTTTGACCAGGAAGGGGGCATAACTTTGGGTGAGTTTACTGACTTCAGCCTAAGGAAGTTCCCAGAATGGGACTTGTCAACTTCCTAGCAGCTTGGGGAATGAGTGTTTTATTTATTTATTTTTTAAATTGAGACAGAGTCTCACTTTGTCACCCTCAGTAGAGTGCCGTGGTGTCATAGCTCACAACAACGTCAAACTCTTGGGCTCGAGCAATTCTCTAGCCGCAGCCTCCCTAGTAGCTGGGACTACAGGTGCCTGCCACAGTGTCCGGCTATTTTTTGTTTTTGTTTAGCAGGCCTGAGCCAGGTTTGAACCCATCAGCCCTAGAGCATGTGGCTAGTGCCCTAACCGCTGAGCTGTGGGTGCCCAGCCAGGACTGAGTGTTTTAGTTCTGAATGGGGCAATCTGGGCAGCACACCACAAGTTTCCAGTACAGTCCAACCCTTCTGCTGCTCAGATCCATTTGCTTCCTAAGTTCTGGAATGGTTCTTTTGGGATCCTGATGGGCCCCCTTTCTCAGGAAAACAAGAGGAAGGTTTGAGACCCACCACACAATTCCTGCTGCTACAGCTTGTTTTGAATCTGCAACTGGTACTCGTCATCTCCCTCCTCTACTACTCATCCTTGGCTCTTCCTTTCACCCTCTCAATTTGTACTTTTCTTTGTCCAACTGGGTTACTGGATGAAGTACCTAATTATCATGCCCTTTGTAGGCTGTGACTGGACTTGTCATTTATCATCAAAATAGGGCAAGAGTCAGGATTAGGTACCAAGAGGTACCTGAATAGATGAACTAAGTGTCAAATGTATTCTTTTCAGTCCCCTTCCTCCTATGAGAGTCACTTACTCCTACAAGGATAGTGGTAGGTGTGGATAGAAGGGAAGAATTATATATTTTTGTGATTAGGTCTTGCTGTTTTGGTTAGTCTCTGACCTTACAGTGTCAATTTCACAGCAGTGCTTCTTAAATTTTCCCTTCTTAGGTTTTTTTTTTTTTTGAAGAAATAGTAACCTCTCCCCCTCCCAAAAAAAATTTCATATGGAATCTCAAGGTACACTGACTGGATAACCAAAATAATTTTACAGAAGAAGCAGACAACCAGATTCAAAAGCAGGTGAAGGACTTGAATAGATATTCCTTCACAGAAGATATACAGTGGTTAATAAGTGCATGAAAAGATGCTCAACATCACTACTTATTAGGGAAATGTAAAGGAAAACTACAGAGATAGCACCTCAAACCCATTAAGATAGCTACTATCAAGCAAAAAATAGAAAATAATGAGTGTAGGTAGGATGTGAAGAAACTGAAACCCTTGTGCACAGTGGTCCAATCACTGTGGAAAACAGTATGGCCATTCCTGAAAACATTAAAAATAGAGGGCCAGGTGCAGTGACTCACGCCTGTAATCCTGCCACTCTGGGAGGCTGAAGTGGGTGGATTGCCTGAGCTCACAGGATCCAGACCAGCCCGAGCCAGAGCGAGACCTCGTCTCTAAAAATAGCTGGGTGTTTTCTTTGAAGCTATGGTGAAGGGAGTTGTGTCCTTAATTAGCCTCTCATCTTGGCTGTTATTGGTGTATACAAAGGCTACTGACTTGTGGACATTGATTTTATATCCTGCAACATTACTGTATTTTTTGATGACTTCCAGGAGTCTTGTGGTGGAGTCTTTGGGGTTCTCTAAGTATAAGATCATATCATTGGCAAAGAGAGAGTTTGACCCACTCTACTCCCATTTGGATACCCTTTATTTCCTTCTCTTCCCTGATTGTATTGACTAGAACTTCCAGTACTATGTTGAATAGTAGTGGTGATAGAGGACAGCCTTGTCTGGTTCCAGTTCTAAGTGGAAAAGATTTCAGTTTTACTCCATTCAGTAAAATATTAGCTGTGGATTTGTCATAGATAGCTTCAATTGGTTTAAGAAATGTGCCACCTATGCCCATACTCTTCAGTTTTCTAATTAGAAAAGGATGCTGGATTTAATCGAATGCTTTTTCTGCATCTATTGAGAGGATCATATGGTATTTGTTTTTGCTTCTGTTGATATGGTGAATAACATTTATGGACTTGCATATGTTAAACCAGCCTTGCATCCCTGGGATGAAACCTACTTGATCATGATGTATGACTTTTTTGATGATAAACTGTAATCTGTTGGCTAGGATTTTTTTTTTTTTTTGAGACAGAGCCTTGAGCTGTCACCCTGGGTAGAGTGCCGTGGCATCACAGCTCACAGCAACTTCAACACTGGGCTCAAGCGATTCTCCTGCCTCTGCCTCCCAAGTAGCTGGGACTACAGGTGCCCGCCACAACGACCAGCTAATTTTTGGTTGCAGCCGTCATTGTTGTTTGGCAGGCCTGGGCTGGATTCGAATCCTCCAGCTCAGGTATATGTGGCTGGTGCCTTAGCCACTTGAGCCACAGGTGCCAAGCCAATGTTGGCTAGGATTTTGTTGAGAATTTTTACATCTATATACATTAGTGAAATTGGTCTGAAGTTTTCCTTTTTAGTTGGGTCTTTTCCTGGTTTGGTATCATGGTGATGTTTACTTTATAGAATGTGTTGGGGAAGATTCCTTCCTCCTCAATTTTTTGAAATAATTTATGCAGTATGGGAGCAAGCTCTTCTTTGAAAGTTTGATAGAATGCTGGTGTGAAGCCATCTGGACCAGTGCATTTTTTTGTTGGGAGATTTTTTTATGGTTTTTTTGATCTTAGTGCTTGAAATTGGTCTGTTTAGGAGCTCTAATTCTTCCTGGCTAAGTCTAGGGAGAGGGTGTGATTCCAAATATTGTGATTCCATTTCCTTCACATTGTAAATTTCTGGACATACAGTGTCTTGTCATATTCAGAGATCATCTCTCTCTCTCTTTTGTTTTTTGTTTTTAGAGACAGACAGAGTTTCACTTTGTTTCCCATGGTAGAGTGCTGTGGTATCACAGCTCACAGCAACCTCCAGCTCTTGGGCTTAGGAGATTCTCTTGCCTCAACCTCCCGAGTAGCTGGGACTACAGGCGCCTGCCACAATGCCCAGCTATTTTTTTGTTGCAGTTTGGCTGGGGCTGGGTTCAAACCTGCCCCCCTTAATATATGGGGCCTGCGCCCTACTCACTGAGCCACAGGCGCCTCCCAAAGATAATCTCTTGTATCTCTGTGGCATCTGCTGTTATTTCCCCTTTATCATTTCTGATTGAGGTTACCAGAGATTTTACTTTTCTATTTCTAGTTAGTCTGGCCAAAGGTTTAACTATTTATTTCCACAAAAAACCAACTCCTTGTTTCATTAATTTTCTGAATGATTCTTTTGTTTTCAATTTGGATGAAGGACCTCTATGAAGAAAATTATGAAATCCTAAGAAAGAAAACAGCAGAGGATATTAACAAATGGAAGAACATGTGGTGCTCATTGCTGGAAAGAATCAACATTGTTAAAATGTCTATACTTCCCAAAGCAATCTACAATGCCATCCCTATTAAAATGCCAACGTTGTACTTTCAAGATTTGGAAAAAAATGATTCTTTGTTTTGTATGGAACCAGCAAAAACCCTGTATAGCTAAGGCAGTTCTTAGTAATAAAAACAAAGCTGGGGCATTAGCATACCCAATGCTAATACTACAAGGTCATAGTGGTCAAGACAGCATAGTACTGGCGCAAAAATAGAGACGTAGACATTTGGAATCAAATAGAAAACCAGGAACTGAAACTAACATCTTACAACCGCCTAAACTTTTATAAACCAAACAAGAACATACACTGGGGGAAAGAATCCCTATTCAATAAATGGTGCTGAGAGAACTGGATATCCACATGTAAAAGACTGAAACCGGACCCACACCTTTCTCCACTCACAAACATTGATTCAAGATGGATAAAGGACTTAAATTTAAGGCATGAAATGATAAAAATCCTCAAAGAAAGTGTAGGAAAAACATTGGAAGATATTGGCCTGGGGAAAGACTTCATGAAGAAGATTTCCATTGCAATTGCAACAACAACGAAAATAAACAAATGGGACTCAAGTAAACTGAAAAGGTTCTGTACAGCTAAGGAGACAACAACCAAAACAAATAGACAACGTACACAATGGGAAAGGATATTCGCATATTTTTAACCAAACAAAAGATTGGTAACTAGGATCTATAGAGAACTCAAATTAATCCACATGAAAAAAGCCAACAATCCCATATATCAATGGGCAAGAGACATGAATAGAACCTTCTCTAAAGAAGACAGATGAATGGCTAACAAACATGAAAAAATGCTCATTGTCGTCCCTAATTATTAGAGAAATGCAAATCAAAACCACCCTGAGATATCACCTAACCCCAGTGAGAATGGCCCATATCACAAAATCTTAAATCTGCAGATGCTGGCATGGATGTGGAGAGAAAGGAACACTTTTACACTGCTAGTGGGACTGCAAACTAATACAACCTTTTTGGAAGACAGTGTGGAGAATCCTCAGGCTACACCTCCCATTTGATTCTGCAATCCCATTAGTGGGCATCTACCTAGAAGGAAAAAAATCCTTTTATCATAAGGACACATGCACTAGACTGTTTATTGCAGCTCAATTTACAATTGCCAAATTGTGGAAACAATAATACCCACCAATCTAGGAATGGATTAACAGACTGTGGTATATGGATACCATGGAATACTATTCCGCCATTAAAAAAGATGGAAACTTTACATCTTTTGTATTAACCTAGATGGAGTTGGAATGCATTCTTTTTAGTAAAGCATCACAAAAATGGAGAAGTGGGAATCCAATGTACTCAATTCTGATAGGAGGACAATTGATGACCTAGTGTGTGGTAGGGAGTGGGGAAAGCGGGGAGAGGGGAAGAGGGAAGAGGGTGGGGGTTCACAATGTGTGACACACCTCTTGAGTGTGGAATAGGATACAATTATAGGAGGGAATGTATCTAAAAATTGCAATCAGTGTAACCTGGTTCTTTGTACCCTTGATGAATCCCAAACAATATAATAAAAAAAAAAAAAGAAGAAGAGGGCGGCACCTGTGGCTCAGTGAGCAGGGTGCTGGCCCCATATACCAAAGGTGGCGGATTCAAACCCGGCCCTGGCTGAACTGCAACAACAACAACAAAAAAATAGCTGGGCATTGTGGCAGGTGCCTGTAGTCCCAGTTACTTGGGAGGCTGAGACAAGAGAATCGCCTAAGTCCAGGAGTTGGAGGTTGTGGTGAGCTGTGAAGCCATGGCACTCTACCAAGGGCAACAAAGTGAGACTCTGTCTCTTAAAAAAAAAAAAAAAAGAAGAAGAAGAAAAATGAAAATGTCAGAGACAAAGGGAAAAATAGTAAAATGAAATAAAAGATGTTCAGGCTAGGTGGCTCACACCTGCAATCCTAGCACTCTGGGATGTGGAAGCAGGTGGATCCTTTGAGCTCAGGAGTTTGAGACCAGACTGAAAAAGAATGAGACCCCATTTCTATTAAAATAGAAAAACTAGCCAGACGTCATGGCATGCACCTGTAATCCCAGCTACTTGGGAGGCTGAGGCAGAAGGATCGTGTGACCCCAAGGAGTTTGAGGTTGCTGTGAATTATGACACCACTGCACTCAGCCCAGGGTGACAGAGTGAGACTCTATTTCAATAACATAAAATATAAAATAAACTAAACAAAAAAAGGACCTCACCAGGACTGATGATGCGGTTGTCTGTGAAGAGTATGATGAGCTTAACTATCTGAACCTGGAGTAAAAGACTAATAACCAGCAAACAGAAAGTAACAAGAGGGGCCACACTGGAGAACATGCTCGGAATGAGAGACCCCTCATGCTTCCTCACCACCAGCAAGGCTTCTGTGGTAAATAGTGGGACCTGAATTTTCGAGATGAGATTGTGGGTAGGATTTCCCACAGTGACTCATAGCTCAGCAGCATTTTTTTGATGGTGGTCATTCTTTTCAGTTTCACTTATTGGGAGTCTTGTTGAGCTATTGAAGATATATTATTTCCACACCCCTTTCCATTCCTTCTACTCTGAAAATGTTTGGTCACTCCGACAGGAGAAGCATTAACTTCCATTACAAGTCACTTGCTAGGTAATTGTTGTAACATCTGAGAATACTGATTTGTGCTCATTGGGTTGCTGTTTTCTCTCCTGTGGGGCTCAGGGCACTGGAGAGGCTTCTAAGCTGGCTCTTGGACTCCCTTGAGTGTGACCTTAAGCTTAATTTCTGTGGCATCCATCCACAGTTACTAAATACAAAAACTCTATCAACACAAGAGCTTTGTATCATCTCTCAGGGTTGTGAAAAACATGTCCTTCTAAGTTAACAAAACAAAACAACCCTGCATAGGTAAAATGCCATTGTTTTTGTAAGAAAAAGAACCATACATACCTGGAGGAGCATGTTTTTTTCCTCATCTTCCTGCCTTACCCTTTGGGGTTGAGGGGACTCGAGTGGACATTTGTTTTTGCTGTCCGGCACTAGTTTCTTCTGAAATGCACTGTAGTTTTTATTTGGGGGAATCACACTTTTCTCTCACTTATAGAATAGGAAGTTTGGAGAGGTGATCCAGGCCTACGCCAATTAATGCTTTTTGACCTTTTGGACACAGGGATTGTTCAGGAATGACTCTGTGACCTGAGTTGGGCTTCTGAGGGAGTGTAAATCCCTGGACCTGTGTAAGAGCAATCAAGAGATGCTTTTGGTGTGAGGGATGCTCTGCATGAGAGGAGAGGGTCACTGCACAGAATCTGAGAAAGCAGCCGGCACTGGAGACCCTGAATGTTGACTAGAAGCTAGGTTCTCAGTGACCTCGCTGTGCACCGTTGAATCAGGTCTTACCTGAACCTGGATTTTCCCATAATGTCTGTCAATAAATTCATTTCCAGGCTGGGCGTGACGGCTCATGCTTGTAATCCTAGCAAATCTTGGAGGCCAGGTGGGTGGTTTGCCTGGGCTCCAGAGCTCGAGATCAGCCTGAGCAAAAGAGCGAGACCCCATCTCTAAAAATAGCTGGGCACTGTGGTGGGTGCCTGTGGTGGGGCACTCAGGACACTGAGGCAAGAGGATCACTTGAGCCTAAGAGTCTGAGGTTGCTGTGAGCTGTGACGTCACAGCAACAAAGTAAGATTCTGTGTCACATAAATAAATAAACTTACTTTATATATTAGACCACTTTGAGCTGAGCTTTTTATCATTTGCAGCATAAATAAAGTAGTTAGTCTTTGATGCAAGAAGTTCCTTGGCCTATGAACACACCAAAATGGGTGTAAGAATACAACAATATCAGGCTAGGAGAGGTGGTCAATAGCAAGAGGGAAATTTATTTGTCTCTGTAAATGTGTCATTCTAAAGATCCCGAAAGACCTGGAGTTCTCTCCTCGCATACCTAGGCTCTCACTGATCGGAAGTCACCTTCTCTAAGCTGGCACTAGGAGGGGAGGGCAAATGGGTTGCAAGTGACCTGACACATGTGAGAGGACTGAGACCACAGAAATAAAAGTGCTTCCACCTGACATGGAGTCTGTGCACTAACAGGTGATTTAATGGGGAACACACAAAAAAGTTCTGTATGTTCTCTTGATCTGTCTTCATGATGTGCACAGTTGTCTAGGAGTCACGTTTTGTTTTTGTTTTTGTTTTCTCTCCCCCCCACTGGATGCATCGATATTAATAAGGAATTACATGTGTGTATGTGTATAAAGGTCTATAGAAAAACATCTAAGAGAAGACTATCATGTTGAAAGTGGTTATTCCATGGTACTGGGACTATGGCCTTTGTTTAATTTATTTCCTTTTCCTTCCTATTTTTCAAAATTGTCTACAGTGAATGTGATTTATTTAATAAAAGAGTTTTTCAAACACTGTACAAACATACAAGGTAACAAGTATTCTTAAAGGGAGGTCACTAGGTGCAATCTGGAATCAGAAAATCTAGCTCAAAATTTCTTTCGACTTCAATGTTGCAAAATTTGGGGACTAATGTCCATGTCATCAAATTGAGATGCAGCAATTTAAGAGTAGATAATTGAAAGAAGCAGGAGGGGTGGGGTCTTGGTGTGTGCCACACCTTTTGGGGGCAAAACATGATTGTAAGAGGGACTTTACCTAACAAACGCAATCAGTGTAACATGGTTTCTTGTACCCTCAATGAATCCCCAACAACAACAACAACAACAAAAAGAGTAGATAATTGATTCAAATCAAGTACATATAGGGTCTCCACCTTTTGTGGTCAATATCTTCTCTATTGTACTTCCTGTGTCAGAAAGACTCTACCTGGGGTGAACTTTCCC
Source organism: Perodicticus potto (assembly GCA_963574655.1). Classification (NCBI taxonomy): domain Eukaryota; kingdom Metazoa; phylum Chordata; class Mammalia; order Primates; family Lorisidae; genus Perodicticus; species Perodicticus potto. The sequence continues at coordinate 22,664 of CAUYRH010009688.1, read as the reverse complement.
AGGTAATCCTATCTATCTCACCCATGTTTTTCTGTCTCAACCTGGGTAAAATTCTCTGACTTCTACTTTATAAATTTTGTCAAGTGGCCCCCTAGTTATCTATACAGGTGTAATTCTAGTTATGTATACTTCTAATGTTTCCATTTGGAATGTGGAGGCTATTTTTAAGGAATCTGAGATTTTTCTGTGACTTTTCCTACTTAATAAGGGGAAAAAACACAAATTTAATCTCTAGCACAGTAACCTTCTACATAATTATAGCCAATACACAACAACTGGCCCTTAAGAAAATTAATGACACAGCTTTCTAAATACAATTTAGAAACTAATTAATTACCATACCTAAAACCCCTTTACCAAAAACACACGCAAAGGCTCCTCTTAAAAAATGAACTTCCATTGCAAATAATTAAAGAATCGTCGGCTTGGCGTCTGTGGCTCAATGGGCTAAGGCGCCAGCCACGTACAACTGAGCTGGCAGGTTTGAATCCAGCCCGGGCCTGCCAAACAACAATGACGGCTGCAACCAAAAAATGGCCGGGCATTGTGGCGGGCGCCTGTAGTCCCAGTTACTTGGGAGGCGGAGGCAAGAGACTCGCTTGAACCCGGAATTGGAGGTTGCTGTGAGCTGTGATGCCACAGCACTCTATCCAGGGTGACAGCTTGAGGCTCTGTCTCAAATAAATAAATAAATAAATAAATAAATAAAATAAAGAATCGTAGTCTTTGGGTGGGTCTTTTGTGATCGTCTTTGCAAACAAGGAAACTGAGACATGAAGGGTCCATTTGAAAGAGTCTGATAGACTTTGTTATTTTCATCCATTGTTTTCATCTAATGGAACTTTGTAGTTGCAATAAAGAATGAGGGCATTCTGTATGAGCTGAAATGGGAAGATTTCTAGAATGTAGTAAATTAAAAAAGAAAGTCTCAGCTGATCAATCTAGGTGTCTCTAAATGTGGAGCAACCAGAGAATTGTGATGGAAGAGGAAGCACAGGGCACCAGCTGACGTGTTTTTGCCAAAATGTCAAACCCGATTCTAATCACACCTCTAGAGCTAAGTTTCATATGCAGGAAATACAAAGAAAAGAGGAACCTTGTAAACGACTCCATGAGAAAACAGAAAAACCCAGAATGTGGAACTTTCACAGGACAAAACTGGTTTGTATAACCAGTTAACATCAGTGAGAAAAGAGGGGAGACTATCTTAAATTAAAAGAGACTTAAGAGATATAACAAAATGCAATGTGGGGGAACTTGTTTGGTCTAAATTGAAATAAACCAATTGAAAAAAGGGTAGTTTTGAGAGAATGAGTGAGGCATCATTGTTAATTTTGCGGTGTGTGATAATGGTGTTATAATTATAGAACAGAATGTCCATTTTAAAAATTTAAATTTAGAGTTGGGTGCATGGTGGCTCGCACCCACAGTCCTAGCACTCTGGGAGGGAAGGGTGGGTGGCTCGCCTGAGCTCAGAAGTTTGGACTCTTCTGAACAAGAGAGAGAGCTAGTCTCTAACAATAGCCGGGCTTTGTTGCCGGCTTCTGTAGTCCCAGGAACTCGGTGCGCTGAGGCAAGAGGATCATTTGAGCCCAGGAGTTTGAGGTTACAGTGAGCAGTGACTGCATGGCTCTCTACCAAGGGTGACAAAAGTGGGACTTTGTCTTCAAAAAAGTTAAATTAAAAACGTTCCTGCCTCAGCCTCCCAGAGTGCTAGGATTATAGACATGAGCCACTATGCCTGGCCACAAGGCTTCCTAATACAAGCTTTTTATATTGCTTTAACTTTTTATGTATTACCTAATACATAATTTTTTAAAAAGTAAACAAGAACTAAGAGTTAAACTAACATAAATATTCAGAATCATCCCTTACAAACAGAAAAGAAAGGGTTAAACTAGATCTCTAGGATCCTTCATATATAGACTTTAACAAGTTGATAAATTGTTACTGTTTTATAAATCTGGTATCAGCAATTCTAAGGATGGTTAGAAATCAAAGTAACCTAAATGAAACACAGAAACTGAAGGTCAGGCCAGCTCAGGCCTGTAATTCCAGCACTTTGGAAGGCTGAGACAGGAGGATTGCTTGAGGCCAGAAGTTTAAGATCAGCCTAAGGAACACAGCTAGATTTTGTCTCTCCAAAAATTATCTAGGTGTCATGGTGGGCACCTGTAGTCCCAGCTTCTTGGGAGGCTGAGGCAGGAGGATTGCTGGAGCCCAGGATTTTGAGGTTTTAGTGAACCATGAGGATGTCCAACACTTTAGCCAGGGCAAAAGAAAGGCACCCTGTCTCAAAAAAAAAAAAAAAAAAAAGAAAGAAAAGAGAAAAAGAAGCAATCTTAAGGTTGGTGCCCTAAAGAGCTTTGCTCAAACTAATGACTCTTGATCCCATGTTTAAACTACTCGAGTTTACAATTGAGTATGGGCATTTGTTGGTGGTTGTTAGTTATGTGGGCAAACAAATTAAAGACAAATATTAAATTAGTGAAACACAGTTGGTAGTAGGAAAAGTCTGGAGCTTAGGGGGCTTGTGGCCTGTGTTCTTATTCTTTATTTTATTTTATTTTATTTAAACAATATCTCACTTGTTGTCCAGGCTGGACTGCCATGGCATCAGCCTAGCTTACAGAACCTCAAACTGATCTTCCTGCTTCAGCCTCCCAAGTAGCTGCCTTACAGGTTTCCTCCATGACACTTGGCTAATTTTTCTATTTTTAGTAGAGACAGGGTATTGCTCTTATTCATGGTGATTTTCAACTTCTGAGCTCAAGTGATCCTCCCACCTCGGCCTCCCAGACTGCTAAGATTATAGCCACCGCACCCAACCAGTGTTTTCATTCTAAATTACCAATCATGTGTCTTTGGGCAAATCAATCTTTTTGAGTCTCAGATTTCCTGTCTATATAATGAGGAAATTGATTATGATCTATTCCCATTCTGTGATTCTATGGAAGTATACACTGAATACATTGGATATTTACAGTAAATGTGTTTAATGGCATAAAGGTGAGTGACAAAAAAAGTCAGGGAGGCAAGTTGCAGAGGAAGGCCATTGGGTTTTCAGAGATTGCGCAGTCTGAGGTTACTTCCCTTTTGTGAAAAGCTTTGGCTTTTAAGATACACAGATAAAAACCACTCTCCCAGAGCTGAGACTATTTGGGCTGTGAGGTGTGACCTCAGTAAGGGCTGGTGAGGCTGGAACTCAACAGTTTCTGCCAATTCATGCCCAAAGCCTTTGGGGTGGGAGGAGAGAGAACACCTTGGGTGCATGAAATGAAATGGAATATTGGAAACCCCTTAATTCCACTCAAAGTAAGGAAAAAGAAGCATTGCAGGAAGGAACATGAATTTCCTAAATTTCACATTTTTGAAAGTGAAAATTAGAGCAGGGAGGGAACCTATAGTCCAGCTACTTGGGAGCTGTGCTTATATCATATGATGCAATTTTCTCATTCTATAAATCTTAAAAACGAGGAAACTGAGCCCCAGCAAGGCTGTATGACACCGTTATCTGTATGAGAACAAGGATGAGAATTATGCTCATGACTGGAGTGGAAATGACCCATAAATGTCATTTAGGTCAGAAACATGCCATTCATTATTATATCCTCCAGCTCCTGCTCTGGTACCTGGCACAAAGTAGGGTCTTCATAAACATTAGTCACAGGTCTGACCACGGGACTGCCTCAAGGGAATGAATGAACAAATGATATGTTTGTGTTCCCTGGTAACCGGCTGGGCTCACACATGGTCTGTTTCAGGCCTATTTCATCTGCGGTATCAGAGGGCTCTCTCTGCTTACCATGACTAACACCTTTCTTCCTCTGAAGTATTGCTTCCTCTTTGATGATACAACAGGATAAACCTCAGAACACCTACAGGATATGTGTAGTGTGACGTGACAGAGAACTGGGGTATCCGTGAACTTTATCGTAGACCTAGCAGTGTTAATATAGGAATCGCTGGTAATCCAATACCTGGTGTGCTGGGCTGGCGCTGAATGAGGGTGGCTGCTGGCTTCTGTGATCATCCAGGAATTGACAGTTGGAGGAAGGATCCAGTTCAACTGCAGAGTTAAAACTGCACCAAACAGAGCGTCCTTTGACTTTTCTTCTACGGAACCCATGTTTTCACATCTTTCCTTTGACTGTGTCCTGCTGCTGCTGCTGTTACTACTTCCAAGTAAGTCTGGGTGTGAATGTTTATAACTGAATAATGGTGGTGTACAGAGTGAGAGAGAGAGAGATATATATAAGGGTGATCATTGTAATGTTGTCTGTAACAACGAAAGTTTGAAAGCAGCCTGTCTGTCAATGAGGGAGTAAATAAATGCGATATATCCGTGATGCAAACCGTGAGCCCGACTAGACCAACACTCTATATTGGTATAGAAAGTCTCCAAGTCAGAATATTATTGAAAAAAGCAAGGCACAGAATAATGCAAACATTAGGCTTCTGTTTGTGTGTGTGTGCATCGTTAGGGAACAGGAATATGTTAAAACTTCTTAATGTATAGGCTCTCGGAAAATGAACTGGGAAATGGTAAAGAGTTGGGAGAGGGAATCATATTTTTCAAACATCTTTTATACTGTTTGAATATTTTACACTAAAATCATAATGGCTCAGTGCTTGTAGCTCAGTGAGTAGGGCGCTGGCCACATACACCGAAGCTGGCAAGTTTGAGCCCGGCCAGGGCCTGCTAAACACTGGCAACTGCAACCAAAAAATAGCCGGGCTTTGTGGAGGGTGCCTGGAGTCCCAGCTACTTGGGAGGCTGAGGCAAGAGAATCGCTTAAGTCCAAGAGTTTGAGGTTGCTGTGAGCTGTGACCCCATGGCACTCTACTGAGGGTGACATACTGAGACTCTGTCTCAAAAAATATATAAATTAATTAAATAAAGTTTTATTACTCAATATATAGCAATAACAAAAGGTGAATAGAAGTCATGTTTGAGTACTTCTTGTAATTGCGGAAGTGAAATGTGACGTAAGCATTAAAATTTTCATACAGATTTTTCCTTTCTTAAGATGTGTATACGGTTTTTTGGCATCCGTCTGTATATATATGTGTGTATTTATATATGTATATATGTTTAGGGTTTTTTTTTTTTATAAAGAATTAAATTTAAACCTCAAACCATCCTGTGAATAGTTTCAAATACACAAGTTTCTTATCTGGCTAAGAATTCACTGTGTAGCTGGTGCTTTACAAAAAAGAGAGAGATTTATGTTAGGAAAGCCACCCTTTGTTGATGAAGACAACTAGCCCAGATGGGCAGGCTGTCTTCCTGGATGACAATGACTATCTATATGCATCAGCCTGTATTCTTGTCCTCACGGAACTGCTCTGCAGTTCTCTCCTAGGGCAGTGGTTCTGAAGGTGAGGTTCCAGGGCTAGCTGTGTCATCACCTGAGAACTTGTTACAAATGCAAGTTCTCTTTCACTATACCAGTTTGTTGGGCATAGGGTGGGAAAAAATACAAGTTCTCAGACTCTACCCTAGACCAATTGAGTTAGGAACTATAGCAATTAAGCAGTCATAGCCTACTATAGCCTCCAACTCTTGGGTTCATGTGATCCTCCTGCTTCAGCCTCCCAAAGTGCTGGATTACAGGTGTGAACCACAGCATGAGGCTAGAAATCTGTTTTAACAAGGCTTCTGAGTGATTTTAATGCCTCTAAAGTCTGAGAAGTATCGCCACAGGGAATCATCCTCCAAAGAGGACAGCCCCAGTGATTTTCTCTTTATTCTATAAGGCATTACTTGCAGTTTTCCTGAGATAGACTAACCTTACTCATTGCCTTGGTCTTGCTTTCTTTCCTTCTCTGTTCAGGGTCTTTGGAAGAGGAATACATAGTGGAGGTGGGTCAGGGTGCCGCCCATCTGCCCTGCTTCTACACGCCCACCCCCCCAGGGAGCCTCGTGCCGGTATGCTGGGGCAAGGGAGCTTGTCCTGTGTTTGGATGTGGCACTGGGGTGCTCAGCATCGATGAAAGGACTGTGACATATCGGGCATCGAGCAGATACTGGCTAAAGGGGAATTTCCACCAAGGAGACGTATCCCTGACCATAGAGAATGTGACTTCAGCAGACAGTGGGACCTATTGCTGCCGGATCCAAGTCCCAGGCCTAATGAATGATAAAAAAATTGACTTGAAGTTGGTCATCAAACCAGGTGAGTGGGCCTTTCTATGTCTTCTTTCTGCATAAGATTCATTAGTGTATCATATTAAATATGCTGATTATTCTCATCTCTGTCCTAGTTGTAGTCCTGAAAGTGGATCCCCAAGCCCTAAAGTTTATCAGGCCACATCAGTGATGCCCAGGAATGTTTAATACCCTCCATCTGTTTTAAAACTTATGCTGGGAGGTATAGAATGGGAAGGAAGGTCTGGATCATGGTTAGAGACTCTGACTTCTCTTTAGAATCACCTGGAGAATATTTAAACAAATATTCTTGGGCCCCCAGCCGCAAACCAGAGAAATCAGTATCTCTGGAGGTAGAAACTAACTATCTTTTATAAAATCTACCTAGGCGATTCTACCCCAAGTGAAGACAGGATTATAAACTGGATATGCATTTGTGCTTGGAGATAAATGGGCTTGCATGTTTTAAGATTTATAGAATGCATACTTTGTGGCCAGATGGGGCCAAGTTCAAATCCAGCTGTGCCTCTTACTAGCTGTATAATCTTTGGCAAGTTATTTAAACTCTGTGTCCTCTTTCTCTGTAAAATATGATAATAATTCCTATCACATGGACTACTGGAAAGATTTCATAAGATGATGTTTTTTGCAAAGCATTTGTAAGTTGGGCATCCCAAATCAGAAACTTTTTGAACACCAACATGACACGCAAATGCTCACAGATTGGAGCATGATATTGGAGCATGGCATAATCCAATCATTCCAAACTCTGACAAAGTCTGATATCCAAAACACTTCTCATCCCACGTTTTGTGGGTAAGGGGTACTCAGCTCAAAGTGTAGCCATTTTTTGTGGCTGTTAGTTCTATTGTTAATTAGAGGCCGGGCATGGTGGCTCATGCCTGTAATCCTAGCACTCTGGGAGGCCAGGGTGGGAAGATCGTTTAAACTCAAGAGTTCTAGACAAGCCTGAGCAAGGGCAAGACCCTGTCTCTACTAGAAAAATAAGCCAGGCATTGTGGTAGATGCCTGTAGTCCCAACTACTTGGGAGGCTAGAGCAGTAGAATTGCTTGAGCCCAGGAGTTTGAGGTTGCTGTGAGCTATGACACTATGGCTCTATAGCCAGGGCAACAGAGTGAGAATGTCTCAAAAAAAAAATTAGTGGAGGATGCCTGTAGTCCCAACTACTTGGGAGGCTAGGGTAGTAGAATTGCTTGAGCCCAGGAGTTTGAGGTTGCTGTGAGCTATGACACCATGACTCTATAGCCAGGGCAACAAAGTGAGAATGTCTCAAAAAAAAAAAAAATTAGAATGTAACAATTATAACTGCATCTCACCTCCCAATATTTGAAGTGTGTGATACACTCTCCACAAAGGTGTCTAGGCGGGTCTGGAAGCTGAGGCTGCATTTCTCTTCATTTGCTGTCTTCCATGTGTTTTCTACTGCCCTTTTGATTCTCTGAAACAAGCTCTCTGCTCTCAGAAAAGTCTCATCCTTATGTTGGTTTCTAACATTAGCCAAGGTCACCCCGGCTCCGAATCTGCACAGACGTTTTACTACGACCTTTCCAAGGATGGTTACCACCAGGAGACATGACTCAGGTAATTACACATGGGGTGTAGGAGGAAGCCTTTAGTTCATTTCTGAGTTCAGAGGATTTTCAATATGGGAAAAAAAGGAGAAATGGTTTAAGAGGAGTGGAGGCACGAATGTTTCCATGTACCTGAGACAGGCCAGAGATGAGGGTGGATGGAGACACATATATGCTGGGAAAAAGGTGGCCTGGGATCCCAGATTAGCCACCAACTAGCCATGTGACCTGGACCAAGGCCTTTTACATCCCCAGAGCTCAGCTTCCTCCTCTATCCAAGAAATAGCTTTAGAGACTTGTGGATTTTATAACTCAGCAGAATTCCCCGCCTCCTAAGAAATAATTTTGGTAATGTACATATTTTTCCAAATAAAGAAATAAAAGTCTGCTATTGCCATCATTGCATTAAAAGACAGTCTTTTAGGCTTCATTTCACTTAAATTTTAACTTCTAAAAACAATTTAATAAAAAACTTTAGTCTTTTATTTAAATATTAAGAAGTATATTTAAATGAATGAAAAAATCATTACGTTGTCCTTAATTTCTGATTTACTCCCAGACTGGTGATGTTTTGTCATGAACTGGTTCCAGACCATGTCTGGGGACTAATAGGACTGGATTAAGTGATTTCTAGGATGGCTTCTAATGAGAATAAAGCCCATTCGCATTCCTGGATTCTAAGCTTGGAAGGGGTAGGGAAATTCTTCATGTTGAATCAAGCAAGGACTTGGTCAGTCTTCCTCACCAGAGAACACAGGGCAGAAGGATCAGAACTCAGGCCACATTGACCAAAGAGGCAGACTTTAAATTATTTCCTATCAGGGTTCTGGTCTCTCCTAAACTCTCTGAAGTTTTTTTTCTTTTTCCTGTTTCTGTAAAATGAGGTTAATAATAGGTACTTCCTGGGCCAGATGCAGTGGCTCACGCCACTGGGAGGCCAAAGCAGGAAGATCACTTGAGCTCACGAGTTTGAGACCAGACTGAGCAAGAGCGAGATCCTGTCTCTAAAAATAGCCAAGTGTTGTGGTGAGAGCCTCTAGTCCCAGCTACTTGGGAGGCTGAGGCAAGGGAATCACTTGAGCCCCAAGAATTTGAGATTGCTGTGAGCTGTGATGCCACAACACACTACTGTCAAGGGGGACAGAACTCTGTCTCCAAAAAAAAAAAAATAAATAAAATAAATAAAAAATAAATAAATAAAAGACCAGCCTGAGTAAGAGTGAGACCTGTCTCTACTAAAAATAGAAAAATTAGCTGGGTGTGATGGATGGTGCTTATAGTCCCAGATATTTGGGAAGCTGAGGCAGGAGGATTGCTTGACCCCAGGAATTTGAGGTTGCTGTGAACTAGGCTGATACCAGAGCACTCTAGCCTGGAGAAGAGATTGAGACTCTGTCTCAAAAGAAAAGAAAAATAACTTCAGTGCGGGTATAATTGGTTCTAAATTTCAATCACTCAAACTCTGTGAAGCTCAGTTTTCTCATCTCTACAATAGGAACAGTTCCAGTGCCTACACCATGAGGTTGTTGTACAGATGAAACATGCTAATGTATGTAAAATCATCGGCACAGTAGTTGGCCCATAGAACAGACTCAAATGACAGTCATTATTAGAGTTATTCACTTTAGCTTTTCCAGGGTTCAATCTTTGATTGTTCTGTAGTGACTTATGCAATTAGTTAGTGGGAAAATTAAATATGGTGGTAGGGACAGGTAATCACCCAATTGTGGGCTAATCAAGTCAAGCCAGACGTAAATTGTATGCCATTTTTATATTTTGAGGAATCCTACAACTGTGGACCTAGACGAGATTTCAGGGGTCATTTAGTCTGACTTTTCCATCCTGTGCTACATCACCACTGAGTGGGCATTCACTCCCTCTGGAGGTGGTGCATTTCCTTCTGCTTGTCTGTACCATGACACATGTCTCCTAGTTTTAACTTGCTAGTTCCTTCCCTCTAGGGCAACATAAGTGAGAATGTCTTTTGTATCAGGAAATATAGATACACTACCTTGAAGGTTTTTAAGGACCTGATTGAGAAAGATATTTGAACAAAAAAAAAGAGGATGATGGCTCCAAACCAGGGAAATAAAATGAAAGATTAAAATTAATGAATATTTAATAACTTGTCTATAATATGTAAGAATATGTCAATTTGTTGCTGATAAGTCAACTCTTATGTAATTATGTGATCTATACCTATTGTTTAATGTGAGATGTAGGTGCATTTAATATATTTGATATAAAATGGAGTGGAGCCTTTAAAAGTAAGAGATCCAAGGGTCTGGAATCTCCTAAAGTCACTTTGAACACGGAACAAAATCTCTCTTCAACCTGCAGAAGCAGGGACTGGCTGGGTCATGTGTGAGTCCTCAGCTCTGGAGTAGACCTGGTTTAAATCCCAGCTTTCCCAACTAGTAACCGTGTGATCTTAAGTAAAGTAGCTCTGTAAGACCCAGTTGCTTCATCTGAAAAGCAGAAAAAATGAAAGTACCTACCTATGGTAGTAAGGATTAAATGAGACTGTGTGTATGCAGTGCTAAGCACCATGTCAGGCCTGTAATACTCGTAAGTGTTGAAGAGATGGTAACTACTAAATGTATATACTTGGCTTCCACCCCAGCCAAATCCTGGATTCTCCAGGATAAACATTGCCATTCCTCCACTGTCTCAGCCATCTTGGCTGAAGGCCAAATCTATGTAGGAAAAATAAAAAAGCTGTGATAACACAACTGTGCTCAATTTTATGGATCATTTTTCATAGCAAAATGAAGTTAGAAAAAAAAGGAAGCCAGTGTTACCATTTACATCAAGAAAAATAATTACAAGGAAGCACAAACTGGATTTGAAAATCTTGTGTGCAGTTACGGTTCATATTGACTTCTCAGTTCCACCAACGTGGTTTTTATACTTCAAATTCTTTCCAGGTAATCAGAGCAAAGGTACATGGAACATAATCTGTTTCTTAATTTTTTTCTTAAATAACTTTAGGCAGAGACTATTTTTTTAAATATTTAAACTATAGTCTGTTAAATCAGCGTTTAATTAAACCCTTCACACACATTAAAGAGTTTAGACTTAAAGGCTTCCAAAAGGTGATCCTGACATTTAAGGAGTTTCAAAACCTCTGACTCAGTCAGAAAGATGAGCAAGCGTGCTTAGTTTTCCCCTAGCTGAAAATCTGTTTATTTTTAGAATGCAGTGTCTATGAGGCCAAGGCCCATCTTGTTCCCTCCTCTGTTCCCTGTGCCGGGGGGCATAGTGTAGGGTTATGACACATATTCATTGAATGGGTAAACAGATGAATAAATAAACACGCTAACAGAAAGGCAAGATGGTGAGCTGACAGCTGAGCAATGTGACCCTCTTCATAGTAATGACTTTGCTGAGGTAAAGGTTTTTGCTATGGCCCTAATTTGGAAGGCCATTTCTGTTGTTCACTAAGCTGTGTGTCCCGGGGAAATCGCTTCATTTCCCTAAGTCTGAGCTGCTTCACCTGTGCAATGGGGTTAACAGTCCCTACTTTAGGATAGAGGTTTTGAATGCTAAATGAGATATTTCTCTGAAAGAGTTTAGCACAGTACCTAGCTCCTGATAAGTTGTGGCTACAGTGATTATTTTTATTTGTAGACAACCAATACCCTGTCTTCTTTCTAATGCATAAATATGAAATCTTTAAAAATGACATTTTGTTGTCTTTTGAAGCCTAATTAGAATATTGGTGTAACGCCTGAGTTAAAAATGTTGAATTTTTGTAAAACCTGTTAGAATCCTGTGGACAGAACAAATATTAAATATTTAATTAATTAATATTAAAAATCATAGTAATTATTAATATTAAATTAATATTAAATATTAATACATATTTAACATGGGTCTTTCTGGCTGAAGTCTCCATCTCATAAAATAGTAGAGTTCAGACTTGGCGCCTGTGGCTCAGCGGACTAAGGCGCCAGCCACGTACACCTGAGCTGGCGGGTTCGAATCCAGCCCGAGTCCGCCAAACAACAATGACAGCTGCAACCAAAAAATGTCTGGGCGTTGTGGCAGGCACCTGTAGTCTCAGCTACTTGGGAGGCAGAGGCAGGAGACTCGCTTGAGCCCAGGAATTGGAGGTTGCTGTGAGCTGTGATGCCACAGCACTGTATCCAGGGGGACAGCTTGAGACTCTGTCTCAAAAAAAAAAAAAAATAGTAGAGTTCATTATCTAGATGAAAAAATGTGAAATTGATTTGAAAGTATTCAGTAAATTTTCTTGGTCTCCAATTTAGTGATTATGAAGAGTATGGAGTCTAATTTCAAATAGGCTTATAGGCATTTATAAGATTTTTTTTTAAAACACAGATAAAAGAAAACATTCTTAACTCTTTTATTGTCTATTCCCCCTCCTTTTCTTTTCTTTTCTTAAGCTGAAACATGGACACTGGGGATCCTCCAAGATAAAAATCAAACTGTGAGTTGCTTTTTTTTGGTGAGCTAATGTTATATTCGACTCGGAGAAAAAAAAGTATGGCTTTACCTTTCTAGCCACCCTTTCCTCGGAGGAAAAAGCCTAAACTTTCCTTAGCTTCAGATCCCTCAGATATAACATGTTAATGATGACAGTTCTGACTGCATAGGCCTGTTGGAAGGAAGGAATTATGTGTGTAGAGTACCTGGCACCTAGGAAGTGCTTGAAAACCAACAAGATGAAACATCAGCACTTTGTCCTTCTTCAATTTCACAACTCTAATCCCTGAGGAAGTTTCAAAGATTTTTTTTATCTCCCTAGAATGTGTTTCTCCTTGCTTCCATTGCAATCCTAATGGGAAAGATTATTGGCTTACTTAAAATTTGTTTTATTTATATATGATTGGACACCAATCAGGACTATTCAATGCCAGGAGGTTATACATTTAGCTATAAATAAAGCAATATTTTGATTAACTACAATTTAAAGGCCCCTCCCAACCTGCTCTGAGTAAAAGAAAAACCACTAGAAAGCACACTTGCAGCAGTGACTTGAAACCTCTCTGAGGACATATCCGGGAGTCCACGTTGTCTGATGCAGTTTCCTGCTTTTGTATTCACAACTGATGCTCAGCATCTGTGTTTGCCTCTCCCGTCTCTGGTCCAGGGTTGCCTTCTAAGTACCTCTGTGCACTGACTGTGCCTCATGCACAGAACTTTGCATATAGGACTCCTGCTATTGCATAAGTGATGTATATTGAATAAATGTATAAATATGTATTAAATAAATGGAAGATTTAACTCCCTGGACTTTTTATTTTAAAAGATTTACAAATACTGCTTTTAAAAGGAAGATATGAGCTGAAATTTTAGAAAGAGGAGGATTTTTCTGTGTGATTCTCAGTTATCAAGAAATCAAATTAATTATAGCAATAGCCATAATAGCTATCATTGATTGAACATTTATCATGTACCAGACCATGTGTTAAGAGTTTGTAAATTTTTTTTTTTTTTTGAGATGGAGTCTCACTCTGTCACCCTGGTTAGAGTGCTATGGCATCATAGCTAACAGCAATCTCAAATTCCTGAGCTCAAGTGATCTTCTTGCCTCAGCCTCCAAGTAGCTGGGTCTATAGGCATGTGCCACTACACCTGGCCAGTTTTTCTATTTTTAGTAGAGATGGGGTCTTGCTCTTGCTCAAGCTGGCCTTAAACTCCTGTGCTCAAGCAATCCACCTGCCTTGGCCTCCCAAGTGTTAGCATTATAGGCGTAAGCCACTGTGCCTGGCCTGTTTTATAATTTATGTCACTTAATTTTCCCAGTAACTGTTAAGGTCACTCAGTGACAGAGCTGGGATTTGATCCCAGGACTATCTGTCTGCAAAAGTCTTTGCTTTTAAATCACTATCTTTTTGTGAAAATAGAGGTTTCCGTGTAAAACACCAAACGTCTACCACTCTAAAACTGCCTGGGGGAACACCAGGGGATCTTGGACAATAGGATTCCACTCTAATAAAATTGTTTTTTGTTTTGGCGGGTTAGAGGTCCACTTACTAAGAGCTCCTTTTCCACCCACAGCACAGAAGAGCACCTTTGTTTTCTTGCTAACTCCAAAGATTAAGCTAATTCCTTTCTTTGAGTGGTTTGAGACTCGACTAGAAGGGGATAGATCAAGGGTGGTCTCAAGTACTGTAATCTTTTGATGTTATAAAAGGGATGGTCTGATTCACAACTCTTGAGAGTAAGTACACAATCAATTTGGGCATTTGCTGACTAAATTCTGTTTGTGTTTCCATAGCAAATATCCATATCAGCTAATGAGTTACAAGACCCTGGAGTGACCATCAGAACAGTTGTCTACATTGGAGCAGGAATCTCTGGGCTGGTTCTCACTCTTATCTTTGGTGTTTTAATTTTCAAATGTAAGTTGTTTGATGTTGCTTCTCCGTCTTTCAGATAAGGAACTGTTTATATAGGAACCAACACAAATCTCGAAATGTAAGTTTATAATTATACCTAAAGATCCTCAGACTAAATGTCCTTTTGCTCTTCCAGACTCTAAGAATCATACCTAACTTGTACTCCGTGTTTACTATGTGTCAGGCAGACACTGTGCTAAATGTTTTCCATATATTTAACTGTCACCATCACCATCACCATCATCTTATAAGATAGCTCATATTATCAGCCCCATTTTGCAGTGAAGGAAAGTAAAGTGCAGAGTAAGCCATTTTCCCAGGGTTTCAGAATCAGCAAGTGGTCCCATGCATGAATAGGACTTAAAAAACAAAACAAAACACTGAGTAAATGGAATTTAAATCCAAACAGGCTTATTCCAGTATTTGTTCTCGTATTTTTGGTTAAGAAAATTCATCTTTTTAATTCATCAATATGTCTAGGTTTACTAGGGAACACAGTCATATAAAATCACTTCCTTCTGGGTGTTTTTTCATGTTATTTGTTTCTTGAGTATAGCCCTTTGAGAAAAGTAGCCCCTTTACCATGGGGTCATGGCCAGGTTACAGAATGCTTTCCTCCATCATCATACTCAGCACACACAGTTTTCTTCTAAATTACTTATCTTCATTTTTAAAGAGGTTATTATATAAATCATCAGATTTTTCCCATGTTCCATTACCCTTTACATAAACTAGAATGGTCCCTAATATACAGGCCTTGGAAGAATTCAAAAGAAGTCATGTTATGATTTCTTTCTTTTTTTTTTTAAATTGTTACAGTTGTCATTGTTGTTTAGCTGGCCCAGGCTGGGTTCAAACCCGCCAGCCTCAGTGCATTTGGCCAGTACTGTAACCACTGTGCTACAGGTACCAAGCCCATATTATCATTTCTTAACAACTCCAAGGCTTCATATTCATGTGATCAATTCACAAACTTTACTCCTATCTCTGAGCCAACCCAGGTAACTTTGGGTGGGCTAGTCAAATATTTAGTCAAGTTCACCAATGACCTTCTCCATTTTGCTAAATCTAATAGATACACTTGTTTTCATTGCAGCCAATTTTTAAGAAGTATTCTTCTAAGTTGACCCCCACTCATTCTGGATATTATTCAAATATGTATATATTTATAAAGTATATTCTTCTGAGTTGACCTCCACTCATTCTACATATTACTCAAATATGTATATATTATAAAGTATAACTTACATATGATAAACTGCATATTTTAAGTGTATTCAATTTGATGAATTTTGATAGATAATTACTCTGGGAAGCCATCACTCTACTCAAGATCTAACTCTTGTTTTTTAGGGGGAAAGGGGAAAAATATCCAAATACTTCCATCACCCCAAAAGACTCACACACTTTTATAACTGGATATATCAATATCTTCTTTTCTCTAAGAGAGAGGCCCAGACTTTATACCCCAGAGTGTAATACATTATATAGCCTTTCTTACTAATTCACAGAGGGGAACTATGTGTGAGGTGACCAGCTATCCCAATTTGGCCCAGGATTGAAGGGGTCCCTAAGATATGGGGCTTCCAGTGCTAAACCTGAAAATTTAAAGGAAAGTAGTGGTGAGTTACCTTGTCTATGGCCCAAAGCTGCCAAGTACTTTATGTGCATTAAATCCATACAAATGAGATAGGTAAGAACATGATTCCAAAGGAAGACCAGCATGCTGAAAGGTTAATAATTTGCCCAAATTCACATAGTAATTGATAGATACAGGAATTGAAATTAGGGCTATTATACTCTCTACCATGATATTTTATGCCATTGTTGGTAAATGGATTATCCAGAGAAAACCACAGTTACCTGGCTTTGCTCAGAGATACTAATAGAGTTTGTGAATTGATCACATGACTATATGAAGCCTTGGAGTTGTTAAGAAATGATAACACAACTTCTTTTGAATTCTGCCAAGGCCTGTATATTAGGGACCATTCTAGTGTATGCAAAGGGTAACGCAGCAGGGGAGAAATCTGATGATTTATACACACAAATATACAGTAGAATGTCTGTAAGTTGACCACCCAACAGACTGTAACAAACTAGTCAGTATACAGAGGTGGACAATATAAGGAACTAGGCTACTGTACAGATATGTACATGTGGTGCATGTCTGGTCTATGAAAATTAGGTCAACTTAGTGAGATTAATGTAGGGAGGTGGTCAACTATGGAGGTTTTACTGCATATTACTCAAAAAAACCATGGCTACTTACAAGAATAGATGAGAAGTCCTGACCAGTTTGCAGTCTTTTCCCTGGAAGTTGCTGTGGAAAATTTTATAATCAAGGTGACAGATTTTTAGGTCATAACCTCATAGACACAAACCAGCAGTCAATAATGTTCTGTGGTCCTACATCTTTCTCATCCCCCCTCTGAGGTAGCCAACCATACCTCACTGCCACTCAAATCTCCTTTGCCCCTCTCTTCACTGATGAAATATCATTGCATCTTCTTCGCCAAGACCATCCCTCTTTTTATCCCTTTCTCTGAGTCATCTGTCTCCTCTTTTCTGTTTATGCTACTGTTTTCACTAGCATATATGTTCTAGTCCAACCATTCTTCTCCAGCTGTTCCCATTTCTCCACTTGCCTTCACCGCCATACTTCTTGAAAGAGTTCCTGCTTTTCATCTGTACTCTTCTACTCACCATCATCTGTCTTCTATCTGGAAGAGCCAGGGAAATGGTTCAAATTCACCAATGACCTCCTCCATTTTTCTAAATCTAATAGAGACCTTTGTCTTCATTGCAGCCAGTTTTTAAGAAGTATTCTTTGAGTTGACCTCCACTCATTCTAGAAAGCTTCCTGTTCTTGGTTTCTCAAATACCTTTCTCTTAGATGATTGGCTATTCCTTTGCAGTTCTGCCTTATCTTTATTTATTTATTTATTTTTATTTTAATGTTCTTTGAGACAGAGTTTCACTCAGTTATCCTTGGTAGAGTGTGGCATCATAGCTCACAGCAACCTCAAACTCTTGGGCTCAAGAGATCCTCTTGCCTCAGCCTCCAAAATTGCTGGGACTATAGGCTCCAGCTATAACACCTATTGTTGTAACTATTGTGTTTTTAGAGATGGGGGTCTCAGGCTGGTCTCAAACACCAGGTGAGCTCAAGCAATCTGCCTGCTTTGGCCTCCCAGAGTGCCGTCTCATCTTTAGATGTTGAGATTCCTCAGGCGTGGGCCCTTTCCCCCTCTCTAAACTCTCAAAGGTAATAATATATATTCTTGAGGACTTAAATGCCATCTTTAATCTCTCTCTCCAGTTCTTAAAAGTGTTGGTACTTTTAAGTTAATTGTCCAACTCACAACTCCACTTTGTTGTCTCACACACTTAATGTACACAAATTGAAGCTCTAGGTTCTGTGTTTCAGTTTCCCCTTCCTAGTTTTCTTCCAGATACTGAGTTTTACCACCATCTGTCTGGTTGCTTAAATCAGAATGCAGAAGTCATCCCTAAATCCTCTCTTTCCTCACTCCTAATAAGCAATCCAACTTCAATTCCTGTAGTTTTTCTCCAAAATAGATCTAAAATTTCTTCACTATTCTGTATCTGTCTTGGCTACCATCTTACTCCAAGGCACTATCATCTCTACTTATCTCATTTCTTTATTCCTCCTTCTAATCCATTTCTTACATAATAACATGGGTATTATAACACAAATCAGAATATGTATTGGTCCTTCAATGATTTCCTACAGTTCTTAGAATAAAATTCAAACTCCTGATTATGGCTGAAAGGTCCTATGGGACCCAGCCTCAGCCCACCTTTCAGATCTTACCTTGGGTTGTTTTCTTAATTCAGCTATGTTTTTGGTTTCAGGTGCTAGGCAAGATCTTTACTAGGAGCTTTCTCTGCCTGGGATGCACCCCCTGGTTCTGACTTGGCTAACTCATTCTCTTCTGTGAAGACACATTTACAGGTCATCTCTGGGAGCTCTTCCTTGACCACTCTCTGTATTATCTCTTTCAATTTGTTGTGTTTTCTTCATAATTCATTACAATTTGAAATTATTTTATTTTCTTATTTGCTATTTTTCTTTTTTTTTTTTTTGGTTCTCCTTTGCCAGAGGGCTCACAACTCACCATTCACCTTTATGTTCACCCAGTGCCTAGCAAATTGCCAGACACATAGTAGATGCTCTGTAATATTTGTTAAATAAGAAAAATTCATCTTTGCTGTTTTCTAGTATAGTCTGCATGGTAAACTGACACGTGCTGTGTTTGATTTAATTCAACGTAAGGTGACACCAGATTTCCCTAAATAACTCTTGCCTCCAGTGAGCCTATTTCATTTCTTATCTCATTTATTTTATAAAAGCATTTTTATTGCTGTTTCTTCTTTTATCTAGGGCATTCTCATAGCAAAGAGAAGTTGCAGAATTCAAGGTAAGAATAAGGGATTGGGGTAGGGGTAGGAATCTTTGAGGTTCCTACTCTAGAACGAATTAGACCTTTGCTCTGAAAAGTCCTTCTCTGAGGCTTTGGGATCAAAGCTTACACTTCCTTTTTGCCCTAGGCTTAATTATGAAGTGAAAATTTATTTATTTCAAAATATTAAGGGGGTACAAATGTTTTAGCTTATATAGATTGTTTTTGTAATACTTGAGTCCTGGCTGTAAGTGTGCCCTTCACCCAAATAGTGTTCAGAGTACCCATTAAATTGGTTTATTCCCTTACCCTCTGCCCCTCCCCTTTGCTTGCTTTCCACTGTGTTTTAATGAAGTGAAAATTTAACATGTTGCTGTGTTTACTTCCTGGTACCTCTAGCTTCGTTAGTTCTAAAGTTAAGGTCTAAAATTTGTTTCCTTATTAACAAGAAATGCTTATTTATCTCTGTATTAATGGATTTTTTCCAATGAACTGAGCCCTCAACCCTTTATTTTTATTTTTATGTTCTTTGAGACAGGGTTTCACTCAGTTAGTGATTGAGTATCTGCTATATCCAGGGTCTGAGTTGGACTTTGGGGTAAAAACCTAGAACTGCTGGATGTGGTTGCTCAGGGCTGTAATCCTAGCACTTTGGGAGACCAAGGTAGGTAACTTGAGGCCAGGATTTAGAGACCAACCTGGGTAACATAAGGAGACCTGGTGTCCATTAAAAAAAATTTTTTTAACAAAGGAAAACAAATGTTGAATAAAAACAAACAAACAAAAACAGAGGCGTGGCCCCTGCAGCACAGTGGTTACAGCTCCAGCCACATGTACTGAGGCTGGCAGGTTCAAATCCAACCCCAGTCACTTAAACAACAATGACAACTGCAAAAATAAAATAGCTAGGTATTGTAGCCGGCGCCTGTAGTCCCAGTTACTTGGGAGACTGAGGCAAGAGAATCACTTAAGACCAGAAGTTTGAGGTTGCTGTGAGCTATGACGCCACGGCACTCTACCAAGTGTGACATAGTGAGACTCTGTCTCAAAACAAACAACAACAACAACAACAAAAACCCAGAAGCTACTCTCAGGGTTTCTATAGCCTAGCCCAGGCATTTGTAACTTAGATTTCCTATTAGAACCATCTGGGCACTCAAGCATATTTTGCAGGACCAATCCTAGAGCAATGGATCAGAATCTCTGGGGATAAAGCCCAAGGATAAATATTGCTCTAAAACCTCTCCAGTTTGAATATCATAGAGATGTTGTAATAAATACGTAGATGTGTACATGATACTTTCCGGGTGGTTCTAATGTGCAATCAGGTCTAAGAACCACTGTTCTATTACGTGTCCCTGATTTAATTTCTATCCTGACTATACACACACACACACACACACATATCTATTTCAAATGGGCAAAGCTTACATAACTTTTACTAGATTTTAGAATTTTAGAGAAATTTGGTAATGAGTAGAATGCAATATCTTTTGAAGAAAAAATGACTATTCATCGAATGCTATCTAAACCACTGATAATTTTCATTTAAGTAAAATATACTGTATTACAAAGATAAAATAATCTGCACTAAAAAAGTGATGTAACGTCAAATGCATTATCTATGCCAGGATTTTTTACTAGAGCTGAACTTAGAAATATGGTAATATTCACAGTTAACATGTACACCATAAATTCATTCATTATTCATGAAATTATGTGGTTAATGTTCATCTCTTATAAATTATCAATTTACTTGTGATTTGTAAACTCTTAAGACACTTAAGACACTTAAGAATTTGCCTATTTTAGGCAGTAGATGAGTTAATACAGGGGTGGGGTAGAGGAATAAGGGAGTGGGGAGAAGGGAGGAGGGACGGGGTGGGGGTCACCGTGTGTGACACACCTCTTGGGGCCGGGACACAATTATTATAAGGACTTTATCTAACAAATGCAATCAGTGTAACCTAATTCTTTGTACCCTCAATGAATCCCAAACAATAAAAAAATAAAATAAAAATAGGCTTGGCGTCTGTGGTTCAACAGGCTAAGGCGCCAGCCACATACACCTGAGCTGGCGGGTTTGAATTCAGCCCCGGCCGCCAAACAACAATGACGGCTGCAACCAAAAAATGGCCGGGCGTTGTGGTGGGCGCCTGTAGTCCCAGCTACTTGGGAGGCGGAGGCAAGAGACTCGCTTGAGCCCAGGAGTTGGAGGTTGCTGTGAGTTGTGATGCCACAGCACTCTACCCAGGGGGACAGCTTGAGACACTGTCTCAAAAAAAAAAAATAAAAAAATAAAAATAAAAATAAAATAAGAATTTGCCTACTTTGAACTAGAATATTCATAGCTGCTTGGTTAACAATCACAAAGATGTGGAAATAGCCCAAGTGCCCATCTACACATGAATGGATTAATAAATTGAGGTAGATGTGTATTGTGGAATACTATTCATTCCTAAAAAAGATGGAAATTTTACATCCTTTGTAACAATCTGGATGGATTTGGAGATATTCTCCTAAGCAAATTATCACAAGATTAGCAATACCAATTTGAAACTAGGAGGCTAACATCACAGACCCAGGTGAGAGAAAACTGCAATTAAACTCAAGAAGGGGGAAAAAAAGAGGGATATTCAGTAGCCTCCCATTTAGTGAGTACAATGCATGGATATAGGTCATCCTCCCTGGGTGTAGGACACAACTTTGAATTTTACCTGTCATATGTACATTATATGACCTAATGGTTTGTACCCTCAGAGTAATTTAAAATGAAAAAGAATGAAAATCACAAAGAACTTGCCTGCCATGTTACCCCTGTGTCCCTAGCCCAGTGCCTGATGCACGTTAGGCCTTCATCAATAGTAGTGATTGAATGAGGAAGGACTCCACACTGCAGCCCTTTGAGGTGGAGCTCACATTATTGCCATTTCATAGGTAATAATACTAAGACACAAAGTTCATTGATATGCAATTTATATGGAATTTTTGTGTTTTGCTCACTACTATATCTCTGGGTGCATTAGGATAGTGTGTGATACACTAAATACTTCTTAAATGAAAACAAATCATAAAAAACAACTTACCCAAAGCCATATGGCTGATAAGTGACAAAATTCAAACTGAAGTCTGATTGGATGGTTCCCAACATTTTCATTTAATTTTCTTTTTAAAATTGTTCAAGCCCAAGGCTGGGCAAGGCTCATGCCTGTAATCCTAGCACTTGGGAGGCTGAGGTGGGTGGATTGCCTGAGCTCATGAGTTTGAGACCAGCCTGAGCCAGAATGAGACCTCCTCTCTAAAAAATAGCCAGGTGTTGTGGGGTAGCCTGTAGTCCCAGCTACTTGGGAGGCTGAGATAAGAAAATCACTTAAACCCAAGAATTTGAGGTTGCTGTGAGCTGTGGACACCATGTTTCTCTACCAAGGGCAACAAAGTGAGACTCTGTCTCACAAAAAGAAAAATAAAATAAAAATAATTGTTCAAGCCCAAAGAAGAATTGAAGTAACAGCACAGGCTGGGGATCCTAAATCTGAAAATCTGAAATGCTCTAAAATGCACAAATTTTTTGAACACCAATATGACACACAAAGGAAATGCATACCGGGGCATTTTGGATTTTGGATTTTTGAATTAGAGATGTTCAACTGGTAAGTATATAGAATAGCAGTTCTCAACCTGTGGGTCGCAACCCACAGGAACTGAATTAAAGGGTCACAGCATTAGGAAGGTTGAGAACCACTGATATATAATAAAAATATCCTCATACCTGAACAAAATTAAAATTAATTCAAATCTCCTCAATTGTTCCCATATTCTTTTATTGCAGTTTTATGGCTTTTCCTCCCATTCAGCATCTGATCAAGTATCCTGCACTGTACTTTGTTGCTCCTGTAGCAAAGCCTATTGCCTTTTTTTTGGGTTTACACCCATTACCGAATTTTAAAATTTTACTGCAATTTTAATTTGTTGTCCTGTTCCAAATCCATTTTGCTTTTTTTTTTTTTTTTTTTATTGTTGGGGATTCAGTGAGGGTATAAGAAACCAGTTTACACTGATTGCATTTGTTAGGTAAAGTCCCTCTTACAATCATGTTTTGCCCCCAAAAAGGTGTGGCACACACCC